>CM049602.1:1614174-1671999 GCA_026979955.1 Megalurothrips usitatus
CTATTTTAATGCCGCATTAGGCATCGGCTTATACTTCCCTTTCGAGTTCTAGCGATCAGTACCGGCAAACCTGACCTCGATCCTGGCCTCGATCACATGTAGGGTAAAGTAGACAGTTGTCGGCCCCCTTAAGAGGAAAGAGGACCATTGCTGTTTTCGGCCTCTGCGGGCCGATCTTGAGTCGTCTTCTGACGATCGCGACGGCTACACCGATCGAGATATCGACTTGAAATTTTCTGAGGCAGTAGTGAAAGGTTCAATCTTAATGTCGGTGTGTTCAAAAAAAATTATGAAGCTCTCTGATATGCCGAAAAATGGCCGAGACTTTGCGCTACTGCCACGGTTCTCACGAGAAACGGAAAAATAATCCCCTATACCGTTTTCTAGATTTTTCTTTCTTCTATCCAGTGATATGTGTGTCCGCGCTGTGCGATGAACGGTTTGGCGTATGAGAATACAGCAGTGCACTCACCGTTACTATAAAACTATAATTTTAAAACTGCCCCGTTCCATTACATAACTTATACAAAGCTTCAAATATCCTTCAATTTTAAAAAACAAAATTCAATAAACTCATAAAACTTGAATAGACGGTAACGTAACCAAACTCGTGCGAAACTACGGGCCTACCGGTGTCTCACAGAGTATTTTTTTCTATGAAGCAAGTACTCTTGTGGTAAAATCGAACGACATAAAATTTCAAAAATCTTTCTTACAAAAGTGTGCGTATCATTCCCACAAAGACGTCTGTCAGGTTTTCACATTAGAACAACATCGCAAACTCCCCAAAAGACGTTTTGAAAATCACTCCACCTACATTGGAGAGAAAGGGATGGAGCTAGCCTGGTTCGGCTCGTCAACTGGCTGTCTCCGTCATCTATCCTTTTCCATTCTACGGAAGAAAGCATGCCTTCCTCTTTTTTAGTGAAGCAGCCTTCATATGCCGAGCCGCGGCAGGCCGGTGGCGGCGCTACGAGAGTGTCCACCCTAGTGTTGGAACCGCATCGAGGGACCCTAGAGTAAGCACAACGCGGCAAGAGACGCAACCCTCACAGAGCGCTGGCAATAAACAGAATGCTGCTATCAGCTTGCTGTCCTACTATCTCCTTTTTATTTTATCTCCAGCCAACAAATGGTATAGGCGCGTCTAAACCCAAGGAGAAAATAGCTTACCTGCGGATGAGTCAGCGGCGCAAAATTCGTTGTTGAGGAAGTCCGCAGAAGGCATCGTGGGAAGCACTCCAGGAACCCTTGTATCTTGAGGAAAAAAAGGCATTATGGTAAACAAAAGCGTTCCTCTACCTTAATGCATGTCTAGGCCAGGCCAGGCTGCGCGATACACGCAACGTCTTACTAGCACCGCCCACGCCTGGCACATAAGGCGTCGGTGGGGTGCATCAGGTGTCGCCGCCGATTTTGTTCGAATGTAAATGGTTAGAGCACCTTTGGTAGGTACGAGGGTCCTTCCATGTGTTTTCTTGCGGAATATCCATTCCTTATATATTTCTAGGGGAGAAGGCATAAAAATAGGCCTCGCGGTGCCGTTACTACCCTTCGACCTAATAGGCTGTTTCACTACAAGACTACCGGAACCAACAAAGAAGATTATGACTTCCATATCTGCATCCGATATGATAATTCGCGGCGGGTGCAGACAAACATTAACCGCCACGTTGGATTTCTGTCAACAACCCTAACAAAGGCCGACTGAGATTCTGTAGACCGACCGAAGACAACGGTAGGTGCTGGCACGCATGTTCATGTCTGGAAAGACGACTTGTAGTCTCGCGGACTCTTTCCCTTTGCGTTTGGATGGTAATAACATTCTGAAAACTAAATACGGGCATCCAACATGGCGGACTTACGCCGGAGCATCAGAGATCTACGGCCTCAATGTGTCATTTATGATGATCGCGCATTGATCATGTTTTTTTTTGGATCCGGTTTGGATGCAGTGAAATTTCCTATTACGGAACGTAGGAAGGTTCGTCTGGGCAGGGAAAGTGCGTTGAGAAACTTGTCTTCCAAAAAGATTTCACCAAACGAAGGGATTAGAAACGCCGTATGACAGTCTGAAATCATGTTTCAGCATTGGAACTCCCGCTGCTGTGTTTGGTACAGAATAGTCCGTTCCATAGTCCACTAGCTAAGGTAGTATGTATGGCTTATGTTTTTCTCCTAAACTGCAGTCGTAAAAGATTACTTACATTCAGCCAACACACAAATGCCGATCATTTTAAATAGAATCGGTCTTAAACTCCGCTGGGTCGAGTAGGCGTCCTCCCAAACTTCCACCTGCAAAGTAGAAAACGGTATTAGAAAAGCCGTGTCGTTATTATGAAACATGTCAGTAGTACTGTTTAAAAAAAAACGCGTTAAAAATCAAAACTTTACGACAAAAAAAGAATGATGAATCAGCCGTTCTAAAATGGTCCCAGGCACCATTATGAAAGAAATTCAGTCAACAGAAACGAAGATTGTTCGATTGTTTGGGAACAGAGGACCTTTGATTTCTGACGATTATTTGTTCCTTTAATAAGAATAATTATAAGGAATCTGCGGGTCACATTCTCAGTTATGCGGGCAAGTGGATTGCATTAGAAAAATCAGCAATATGGTTTCATTATCTCATTCCAAATTTGGTCAAGGTATTTTAGCTGCCCACCTACGACTGACTAGATACCATAATTTTGGAAATTGTCTTTGCACAACTATGTTTTCCCGATTAATTCAGTTTTGCATATATGCCGTTTAAAAAGGACAATCTTTAACGGTGAAACTTAACGCCGCCGGCAGGCGAAACTGGATAAGTCCCCCTGCCAAACCGAGGTGGGTCATTCCACGCCAAGTGATCCAACTGCAAAAATTCGATGTCACAGATCGAAGCCAAAGTTGCAGGGAAGGTTTCGGCTACGCCAATAGTGCGTAATCCAAAAGGATTTGCCTGAAATGTGCCTGGAAGCGAAATAAAAGCGATTTAAAGTGGGCCATGTACGGCCGCCGGCGAGGTGATATGCAAAAACAATATTTTGAACCACGCATCGGATCGCAAAACCGAGCACACCAAAAAATAGGTCTTGCGATTCTGATCACCCCAGCCGTTTTTGAAAATTTTTGTCAACACTTCTTTTTTTGAAAAAATGCGTACTAAACTTTTGAAAATTCACAAAAGCTCTGACTATCCATATTATTCTACGAAACGTATATCAAAAAATTTGTCAACTCACAAACATGTGATGAAAAAAGAATGGGGAGGGTAATATTTTCTGTTGCCGAGAAATCTTCTATTTCGTTCCCTTTTCAGCTCGCGGCGCCGTCTGCTGCTGCGGTCGCCATGTTCCGCCTGCGGCGGCCGGGAGAGCGGCCTCGCGCGAGGCTTGAACATAACCTCACTGCAGTTTGTCAGCCAGCTCCCTATAATTTTTTGCACATGAATTCGAAGTCCTTTGTCCAAAACTGGTCGGTCGGCGACGAATACTTTTCGCCCTAAAACCAACAGGCCAGCTAAAGACGTAAACACAACAGCCTTCCTAACCTCGCGCGAGGCCGCTCTCCCGGCCGCCGCGCGCGGAACATGGCGACCGCAGCAGCAGACGGCGCCGCGAGCTGAAAAGGGAACGAAATAGAAGATTTCTCGGCAACAGAAAATATTACCCTCCCCATTCTTTTTTCATCGCATGTTTGTGAGTTGACAAATTTTTTGATATACGTTTCGTAGAATAATATGGATAGTCAGAGCTTTTGTGAATTTTCAAAAGTTTGGTACGCATTTTTTCAAAAAAAGAAGTGTTGACAAAAATTTTCAAAAACGGCTGAGGTGATCAGAATCGCAAGACCTATTTTTTGGTGTGCTCGGTTTTGCGATCCGATGCGTGGTTCAAAATATTGTTTTTGCATATCACCTCGCCGGCGGCCGTACATGGCCCACTTTAAATCGCTTTTATTTCGCTTCCAGGCACATTTCAGGCAAATCCTTTTGGATTACGCACTATTGGCGTAGCCGAAACCTACCCTGCAACTTTGGCTTCGATCTGTGACATCGAATTTTTGCAGTTGGATCACTTGGCGTGGAATGACCCAGCTACGCTCATGTTGTGGCAGCCGGACGTATCTCACTTTGCCTTTTTGTTATCGGCGCCCGTTAACCATTCCTAAACTACCCTTACCTAACTGAGCCTAACCTAGCGTAACCGTCTCGAGTCACTGATCCGCTGCTCGACGACTCTCGAGGACGGGGTCCCTGGTATCGAGACCGGAGGCTGTATTCGTTCGCCAGCCATACGATGCCTTTGTGCATTGCCGCAAACCGCATTAGTTCTCGAGTTTCGGCGGTCGTTACCTGTGGCCCTCGAGGACGGGGTCCCTAGTCTCGAGACTATAAGGCAGTGTGCTGTAACTCACAAACATGTTCATGGGGAGGGTAATAGCCGAGAAATCCCCCCCCGGCGCCGTCCATGCTCTCTACAGTAACGCAAAAGTCATCCCTCTAAAACGCATCGCTTACTTGGTACTCGAGTAGCAAGGTAGGCGTACGCCAGACCGCGTCGTGGCATAACAGGCTTCGCTCAGCGCGAATCACTGTTCCACCACTCCACGCCTAACGCACGCCTACCTTGGCCTGCCGGCGGCTGTCGTCTGCCAAGGAATACCCTGCGGGGCCAAACAGTCAGTAGGACGCCCTGCGGGCGTCGCTGTTTTCGGCCGGTCAAAGCTACGCTCATGTGGCAGCCGGACGTATATTACGTTGCCTTTTTGTCATTAACGCCCGTTAACCTTGCCTAAACTACCCTTACCTAACTGAGCCTAACCTACCCAGGTCTGTACTAACCTAACCTAACCGAACGTAACCCACTCGAGTCACTGATCCGCTGCCCGACGACTCTCGAGGACGGGGTCCCTGGTCTCGGGACCGGAGGCTGTACGTTCGCCATACCCCTACGATACCCTTGTGCAGTGCCGCAAACCGCATTTCTATAAGACACTTTTGCGATCCGAATTTGTTTTTGCTCACCTCGAGGCGGCCGTACATGGCCCACTTTAAATCGCTTGTGTGCTCCTCGAGGACGGGGTCCCTAGTCTCGAGACTAGTGGCTGAACTCGTTTTCAGCCCCCCATCCCTATGCCCTCTGCAGAAACGCAAAGCTCTTCTTTCTAAAACGCTTCGCTTACTTGGTTCTCGAGTTATGTTTTTGCAATGTGGCTCTCGAGGATGCGGCGCATGGCCGCGAAAGCGGTAGGCGTGGTGTAGTGCCCTTGTTTCCAATTGCCGCGGCCCGCAAAGTCCAACTTCGAAAACCTCAAGTCAGTACCTCATACCGTTCGAATGATAGAAGTTGGCTCTCGGGCACGGGGTGCGTGGTCTGGAGAGAAGTCGTCTGAGTGGGGTGCCCTTCTTTTCCTTTGCCGCGGCCCGCCAATGCCAATGTCGAAAACCACACGACGCTAGGCCGTACCGTCTAAAAGATGGAAAGTAGCTCTCGAGGACGGGGTGCGTGGTCTCGAGCCCGGTGTCATTGACAAACGATCGCAATTATGGCCGAACGGCTACGATGGCCGGCGCTGCAAGCCTATCACCTGTCTTCGTGGTCTCGCCACTCGCGGCGCTGTTGCCAAAGTTTCGGCTTGCTGGACGCCTTCTTGGATCTCGAGCACGGGGGAGCGAGGAGGGGGTTACTATGCATGCTGCAAATGTATTACCTTTTATGGGTTTCACGTGATTTGCGTCGGTTTCGGCCAGAATAGTACTAGACCTCAGCGACACTACAAAGGCGCAGCATTCAGCATTATGGGCGCCACGTAGCATATTGAGTGAAAGAGTTTTAGGGCACCCCACTAGGACGTACCTCTCTCCAGAACCACGCACCCCGTGCTCGAGAGCGTTGACTTATATCTTATCGAACGGTGCATGAGGTACTGACTTGCCAAAAGCGTTTTACGAACGTTGGACGTTTGAAATACCTCGATCAATGGGAAACAAGGAGCACCACACCACGCCTACCGCTCTCGAGACCTTGCACCCGATGTCCTCGAGTAGCCCTAGTTAAGAAAAACATTGTTACTCCGAGGCTTTAAACCTGAGGGAAAGACGATGCGTTTTAGAGGGATAGAGTTTTGCATTTACTGTAGAGAGCATGGCCAGGGGGGAGGGGGAGCTGTGAACGAGTACAGCCACTGATCTCGGAACACTGCGACGCCCGCTGGGCGTCCTCACTGTTCTGGTTGTCCCCGCAGGGTCACTATTTGTCAGAAGCGGCCAAGCGTAGAAGCAGTGCGCTAGGCGTCACACATCGGCGGAACAGCCCGCTCGCAGCAACGACTCCTGATGCCTGTTACGCGCAAGAGCGCGTGTCTGGCGTACGCCTACCTTCGTGTAGAATTAGACGGAGATTTCGTTCTTTTGGGCCCCCTGTCACATTCTGTTTTGTCGGGGTGGGTGTTTCTGGGTAAGACTGGTCATCGAGTAACAGCTAAAATGTAATAGTTACAGTGTCGCTTCGGTCAATATACGCACCGCACGGCTGCAACAATCTTCAGATTTTATCGATTTTTGTGTTATTTTGGTTTGAATTGTACGATTTTTTAGCGTTTCTTTTCGCTTCCGAGTGCGGTGCGTTTACAAGACAGCACTCCGATGCAAGTCGGTGCTTGCACAGATTGACCAAATTCGTTCGTGAAAATAGTGTCCGGGTGGATGCAGTACTGCGGCCCGTACCGGCTGGGCCGGCAGGGGAAGAGCTGATACAAGTGCGCCTGCCAATCCCTCAGGTGCCACTAGCAATGCAAAAGCTGTCGTTAATGTTTGTACTTGTGTGTGAAGGGCCAGCTGGCATAGCCGCAGCAGATGGATGGGGTTGGGGGTGCGTTAGTCTACGAAAGCAACTTATGGGGTCGGTTGGTTGGTTTCGGTATTAGGGACTGCTTTCCGTCTCCCGGACTAGGGCGACGCCTTAGCGTTCGCGACTAGATACACCCGACGGAGAAGCGCCGTCGGGCGTGCGGACCTCGTCCAAGTCACGCACGCCTGCTTCGCATGAAGGGCAACCGCCGGCTGATAGCGCTACGTGGAGTCGAAGGCCGCTGCAACAGAAGTGCTTAGTGGTGGTTCATGCCTTTGGTTACTGGCTCATCCGCCGACCTGGCGCCTGCGCAATGGTCTTCGCTGGCACCCGCCGGGAGCGGCCCTGACGTATCCATGGCTTCGCGCGGAGGCGGGGCGTCTTTTCTTAGGAAGGTCCGATCCTATCCTTAATGCACGATCAGGTTAGGTTAGGCCGGTCAGGAAAGGGGGGGAAAGGGGTCCAAAAGTGGCCTAAAATCGGTCACGTTGTTTATGAACGTCCCGTTGCTTAGATAATTTGAACGGGGGGGGGGGGGTCTAAAATTTAAAATCCGCCGTTTTGGACGATAGGTATGCGCCAGGCGGGAGGGGCGGATCAGTGACTCGATTGGTTTACGCTAGGATAGGTTAGGTTCAGTCAGGTGACGATAGGTTAGGCGTTGAGCGGCATTGGAGACGAAAGTATAATGTTGGTTACGTTCGGCCGCCAGAACACGAGCGAAATTACGACCGTGCGTACTGACTGATTCGCCCCACGGGGTCCTACTTGTCGGGTGACAGCCGCCGGCAGGCAAGGGGTGGTGCACTCGGCGAGCCGGTTTACAGGGTACTACAGCAGACTAAGTATTCCAGCGCTAGGTTTCGGCTACTGCGGGTACTACACGAGTATTACACGCATTACGACGGTATTACACGGACAAAAATTCGTGTACTATGGTACTGCTGGGTGGTATTACGGTGCTACTACGAGGTAGTACAGAAGCACTGCAGCAAGGGGTGTAGTACAGGGGTACACAAGTGAACCACCCCCTTGCCGGCAGGCCAAGCAGGGGTGCGCTTGGCGTGGAGGAGGGAAACATTGTAGTGATTCGAGATGAGCGAAACCTGTTACGCTACGACGCGGTCTGGCGTACTTCTATCCTGTTACTACATCTGGCTCAAAAGTGTCTGACTATGGTGGAATCATCTTAAAGTTAATGTTTTATAACGGCCTACCAGTCCCTCCGTTTGTCCGTTGAGCGGCGCTGCGACGTAGCCGACGTTGGGCAAGCACACGGGCATGAGTGTGACGGCGGTCTTGAGCTGGAGTAGGGCCAGGTCGTAGTGCAGCTCACGCATCACCCAATAACGCTTGGCGGGTCCTCCGCAGCCCGGACAGCGCTCCCGGATACTGATGCGCTCAACCTGCATAATCAAGAACAAAAGAGTGTTATTTTAAAGTGACGTTCCATCGAGCACCTGTGAGATCGACCCTCTTCACTTTAAGGCCGCTTGTTTGATCATGGCATCAAAAGAAAAGGACCATTTAAGTGCAACGCCGATCAGACTACTTTGGTTCATCTGGCATTTCGGCTACTCCGCTCCAGTCAGCCCTTTTCAGCGATTTTCATTTCCCATAGTCACGTGATTGTCAGAAAAGTAATAATCTAAAATCTTCAGTGTCTAGTATCCAAAGCAAGCAACATTAACTTGAATTCGAAGGTGTCACATAGTGTTTTCAGAGCTCAGCAAGCAATTTCAAAATCCGATTTAAAGACACAGATCGGACAGAGGGAGTCGGCAGGAGTCGTGGTAGTGCTCGACGGGTGCCGGTAAGTGCCTTAATAAGTGAATGGGGTTGTTAGATGAGAACGATGGGAATATCGTATTATCGGTTAGTTGAACGGTATGGCTCGTATGGGGTCGTCCACACGTCAGCACGGATACGCCGGACGCGCCAGTGCCGCGTCCAAGCTACCCAGCTCGAAGTGCATCGATATTCTGACGTTACGGGTTTTGACTGGAATATTATACTATACTTGCCCTTCTTAAATCTGTGTCTGCTATTTACGCAATCTGAAGGGGGGTTAGGGAGGGGGAAAGACCGCTGATTACGTCTGAAAAAGGGGGACGGGGAAGGACCAAAATCTCCAAAACGTGATTATGTAATATGTGGACGACCACTATCGAGATTTTTAGTTCAGCTGGCCATCTGCGAATAGATAATGCCGTACGGGGCGTGACTTATATTACTAACACCAGTGACATCCGAGTCTTGTCTTCAGAAATCAACCTGGAATAAGATAACATCACCTCAACTGAGAACGGCCCTCTGCTGTCAGCGGAGAGGTACTTGACGATGACGTCACTCGCAGAGATGGTTTCTCCTGTCTCGGCATCAGTGAACAAGTCCAGCGCGGCTGCAATGCAAGAATTTTTCTGAACGGGACCTAATTACATGTGCATGATTAGCATACGTCACGTCAACCTTTAAGGGCAAGTGTATCACACAGAATTTGATGCGTCGACCTAACGTATATGTATGATGTATGTATGGTGTATGATGCACGTCAAAGTAATTTTTTCTCGTCCGTTATAAATGTTGGAAAATAGGCGCGGCCACAGCGAAGATCGCAAGAAAACGGGTGTACAACCTCTATAAACGCTAGAGTTAGGTGCCACGATTTTCCTGCAGCGCGATGGGCCACTACACCATGGAGTAGGGTTATGGCGATACGAGGCAACACATTCTTGTAAAATTGTGATTGGCAAGGCTCTTGATGGTCCATACAGAATGGGGTCGCAGCCAAGATTGTGGCACTATAAACATCACACTCCTAAGGGTTTGATGCCTCACGACGCTTTTCCTAGAGTATGGTGGCCATTATGTCTTTCCTTTGGTGTGGTGCCCATCACTGTTTGGCAAAAGCGTTGTACCCTACTCCTGGGTTTACAGGGTAGATATACACTGTCGATTCGAAGAATCGCCTTGCAAAGCACCGAAAAAATGAGGTAGGGAACAAAAACGCGGACAGAGAAGACAAAGAAACACATTTGATAGTGGTTTCGATTTCATATCTGAGAAGTGATTTTCCTTTGTTGTGGAAACGGGCACATACTGGTTAGAACCATGGCGGGCCGAACAAGGACGCCCGCGCGCACTTCCCACAGCGGCTCTCCACGATTCAGGTGCACCTGGACGTTCCACTCCATGTGATTACGGGATGGCTTGAAGATGTAGTCGTCCTCGCCCTGCGTCTCATCTTGGGACCGGAAGACTCCGCACTGCCAACAGGGAAAGCCGTCTCGCGCATTCTAAAGGGAATGTCATATTCTCGACCATATTTCAACTTCCTCTGACAGGTTTCGATTAAAACTTGTTTTTATGTGCACGACAACCTCCACAACCGAAATTTAAGCCGCTCCTTTAAACAGCTGTCTGAGATAACATTATTTGAAGTTTCGGATTTCAGTATAACATAGATAGAGAACATCCGCCCGAAGTACATCTGTTATACTGTACTGCGTTCAATACTAAATCTTTAACAAACAAGGTAGGCGTACGACAGACCGCCTCTTGGCGTAACAGACTTCGCTCATCGCAAATCACTGTTCCGCCACTCCACGCCTGGCGCACGCCAACCTTCGTCTGCCGGCGGCTGTCTCCTGACGATTAAGACCCTGCGGGCCCAATCAGTCAGTACGACGCCCTGCGTGCGTCGCTGATTCCGGCCGGTCGCAGCTACGCTCATGTTCTGGCAGCCGGACGTATCTTACATTGCCTTTCCGATATCAATGCCGCTCAACCAGACCTAACCTAGCCTTAGCTGCCTGAGCCTAACTTACCCAGGCCTCTACTAACCTAACCGAGCGTAACCTACTGGAGTCACTGATCCGCCCCTCCGTGACAGGCGCATGTCGCATACCCCCCTCATTCAACCGGTGGATTTTAAATTTTAAAGCACTTGTAAAAATTACCTTAGAAATGGGAGGTTGACTCTGGTATGATGCAAGAAAAATGGGGTCCGAATTTGAGCCTTCTACGACTAACCGTTCTTGAGAAATCGCGCACACAAATAAAACATTTTTGACCCAGTCGGTCCAGGGCTTCGCTATCGCACAATTTTGTGCTTATAGCCTACATGGTTTGAACTAAAATTTGACACGTCACTACATACAGTTCCTATCCTTTGTGGTAAAATAACACGGCAATATTTTGCAGCTTGTAAAAATTGTCGAGCAGCTTCGTGAGTTCCCAACCTCTATCGAATGGTGGTTTTCCTATTTTCCCGTGTTCATAAGTGGCGCTGCGCTAAAGGCCGTGGATTGAGTGACAACATAAGACCTTCGTTTGAAAACGATGTATTTTACGCACATCATCTTAGATTTTGTTGATGACATTCGCATGCCGAATTATCTAAAGACTGACTCACAACGTAAACTCCAACATTTTGTCTTGTAAGATGGTCTCATAGGTGCATCAGATTTATGTGAGTTACGTTTATCCAGCTATAGAGCATTTTACACACCAACAACTTACTACGCAGATTTTGTGCATTGAATATAGGAAAATATTTATTTTGAAACTACGTTTACAGCAAAAATAATGTATGAACTAATCCTCGCTAAAAAACCGACATCTTGCAGACATCTCGTCATGTCGTGGTTAGTTAGGTACCAGATCAGAGAAAATTTCACATCGAGAAAGGAAATCCGCCTCGAAATTGGCATGCAAATATCTTACTGATCGCTGTACACGGCCAAAGAAAATGTTTTTTTAATAGCACGGTGCATGCAGAGCACCCACCCCTTCTAAAATAGGGATTTTTACTAGCGTAAAACGAAGAACTACACGTAAAATATTTCATTGAAAAACAATCCAACTTTCAGTTCGTCAGAGGAATACTGATTTCATTTTAAATCCGAGTTCTTTTATCCATTTTTCATATCCCCACCCAAACAGACTTTCAAAAAAGGAAACATTCTGAACTATCTAAAACTGCAATCTCTAATCATTCGTGCTCTTATCTCAACTTTGAGGAGGGTTTCACGCAGCCATTCTACAAATGTGAAAACGACTGACAATTGCCCGCCCGCTTGTGAAAATGCTTATGTTACCTCAGAGGCTGAAGTGGGTCTTCCCCCCACACAGTTCCTTGGGCCGCTTTCTTCTGGCTGCTGTGAGTGCCCTGTGAGTGGAAAAAAGTGAGTGATGAACGCATTGTGGATTGGGAAAGATGTATCAAAGGGCTCCACAACTCGAGACAATCAGTGTGCACTATTCGAGACCATTATGCACAGTGATTGATCAAAATTCCCTAAACTGAAGTTTAACTAGAGTTTCGTAATTTCGGGCCTGCTTGCCTGACTGTCTTGTAATTCGCCGGCGTTGTCGTGTACTGTTTTGGAAGTTTTGTGCCCCCCCCCTCTCTTTCCCACCAAAACAGACAAGACTATTTGGAGAGCCCCTTCAGCCCTGAAACGGAAGTGGGAATTTCACTTCCTGTCCATTCCGGCAGAGAAGCAGCTTCTCAGAGGCTCTTTCTAACATACCACCATACAATGCAGCTATATTGCTGAACAAAATTAGCGGGGCAGTTTTTGCCGAGTCTGCCACCGCTGCCCAACCCGAGCAATTTTGAAACGATTTTACCCCCTGCCTTGGACTTTGGCCGCACCCCTTCCATTATTAAGGGTTGGTCCGGGAGGGTTAAAATTGAATAGGCGGCAGTCTCTATGGACCTTTTTCGTCCGATTTTCGACGGTTTTTCAGTTACGGGGGCGGTTCATAACCCTTGAAAGTAATCCCTTAGATAACACCTCCACAGATCAACTCTTTACGCCGACTAGAATCGAAGTGGCACGCTGGCAATCCAAGAATGTGACATCACGTCTCAACGAACGTGACAAGTGTCACATTTCTCGGCATGTACCGTCACATTCGTTGGAGCGTGACTTAGGCGCCCTTCTTACTAGTCACATTAAAACGAATGTGAAACAACATTCAAAGGAATGTGACACGTGTCACATTCGTTGAAGCGTGATGTCACATTCCTAGATTACCAGTTGCAGCCTCTGCAAAAAGTGCTGCGATAATTTTGTTGAGCAGTGCACATTACGAAACATATTTGTGCAAATAATTTGCTTTGCCGATTATCTCGTTGTTACAGGGACAAAGATTTGCATTATGAACAAAAATTTACTCTAAGACTGTTTATTTACAGAGACATCTTCCTTTTCTGCTTACCGACTGTTATTGTCTTCAGCTCTTCCCGCAGCCAGCTTTTGAGGGAGTCATCGCGAAAGTCTGAGGCCAGAACAAGAGTTCTGTCGCGGAAACGGGCGTACCCATTGTACAGTCCCTGTATGAACCACTGGCTCCCAGAGGACATCAAGTAGCCGCCGCCCCGCACGGTGGGCCCTGGGCGTTACAGAGAAAGGAAAGCATCAGGTGACAACGTTGCCTCGTAAACAAGCTGGCCTTTCCCCCCGTCGAACTTCCGTGCCGGTTCCACTCCACTGGCACCTCGGTATGACAGGGGACTTGGCCAGCTTGGCCTGCCGGCGGCGATCAGTCACTCAAGATGTGTCCGGTGATACATGTTTTTTTAACGATTAAAATCGGCAACCTTAGCCCGTCGTCCCGACTCCGGAGTGCGCCTTCCAGGCGCATCACACGCAGCGGCCAACCCTAACATGAATAGAAAAATAGAACAATTCTCATGAAACAGAAATGCGATTGGAATGCAATTTGGAAATTGCTGCCACCGTACGATTATGTATGCCATAAAAGAAGTCTATTCTCCAAATTTGAACTTTCTCCGTGAACGATTAGTCAGCACACATACGTCCGAACGAATAGTCGGCATCAGACTGTCCGTTTCTACCGAAACGTGTCGTGACGGGCTAAAAACTATAAAAGCTAAGAATGCAAGCTAACAAAGACAAGGACAGCGCTGTGTGTCCCTGTTTTTCGCTTTTCTTTCTTTTTGGGAAAAGGTAGGGGGCCCCCTGGCAAACATAAGTTTTTGTTACAACTGATCGAGGACCAATAGAAAGCACCAATAAGAGGAACTCGCAATCCTCCTCTTGTTGGCAGTTCCCTGCCGCTTACCGAGGACCCCCGGGGCAGCCCATGTGCAGAACTCGTTGGGCTCTCTCGACCTGGTTGCCGACTGCCGCAGCTGCGCGCTGCACTCCGTGGGCCCCATGTACGGCACGCTCACCAGGTTGTGCTTGGATGGATCCCACGTGGTCCACGCCTCGACCTTATAACGCAAGGCAAACCTTGTAGGGTTCACAAAACTAGAGAATGCTCGCGAACAATGTGCTCGCGAAGTAGCGCAGATCTGGTGCGCAGTGTTTTGCTTTCGCCGCTTGACCACGCTTAGGCATAATTGGTTTTGGATACGCTTATAGATTTTTTTTTCTTAGTCACTCACCAAGCCGAGCTGCCCTACGGCCATCTGCTGCAGCACGTGGCCGCCGAGGTCCAGACACACAGGGGTGTTGGTCACGGCATCGCGCAGCTCCAACAGCGCTACATCAGGCCTGCCAGTCACAAGCGACTGGCCGCGCACGCTCACGCGGGTCACCTAAACGCCATGCAAATATTCGTTTTTGAAGTATACACCTAATGTCGTACCACAATTTTTGGGTGTGCACAGCAAGTCAAGGTGCAATAATATTGCATCCACCAAGGGAAACAAGAATGTTTAATACCGTAGTTACTGTAACAATTTTGTGACGGAAGAAACAATATTTTATGTATGATGGCAATAACTTTGTAGCTTCTAGCTTCTTATGACGGTTCTAGACTAAAAATAACTTTGTCCTTTAACAGTTGGTGTATAGACAAGTTTGATATTTGAAAGCAAGACCAACAGTGCGGGGATTCATACGTGTACGGCGTTAAAGCCCTGCTTTAATGATAACAACAAAGCACGGCCACTCATCGGTCTAACCTGTCTACTGACCTGACTTTTCCTTACGCTGCCATCTACCGAGGTCCACCGTATCGAGATGTTGTCTGCAGGGAACAGAGGCAGTTGCCCCGTGTGATCCCAGCCGGTTGTGTTGAATAGGAGTGCGCTATCTGTGAATGTTTCAACGTGTCTTTAATTACCCGCAGAACACAAGATCCGCTTGTCATCGTGCAAAAGCCCTTAGCATTGCACACGCGCAGTTTCGCATTACACGCAATATGACTGACGCCCTAAAGGGTGATGGTAGGGTATTACCGAATCCACAGTTTTTGTCCAAAGTAGCTCAAATTCAGGTTTTCGCACTTATTTCACACGCTGAACAATCCTAAGGGTGGAAAACGGCGATCCGACAACTTATAAAGATTACTATATACGGGCAGTTGGTAGGTTGGAAACGGTGCTTTCAGACGCATTCAGACGACAATTGACGACCGGCACAACCCTGTTTTGGCAGTTCTAAGGGAAGATCATTTCTCTATTTATTTAGTGGGAGGCAAATAAATCAGAACGGCCCAATTAGGTTAGGTTAGTCAGGTTCTTTTATAGTTTTAATGGATTGAAACCTAAAGGAAGCTAACCACACTAACCTAACCTAATTGGGTTGATCGTCATTTGTCGTCTGCTGCAGAATGCTTCTAACCTAGCTAACTCTCGTATTTGAAGGAATATTACTAGATTTTAAAAGTTGTCGGATCGCCGTTTTCCACCCTTAGGATTGTTCGGCGTGTGAAATAAGTGCGAAAACCTGAATTTGAGCTACTTCGGACATGAACTGTGGATTCGGTAATACCCTACCATCACCCACTAAAGAACGTGTTGAAAGAGTACACGAGTTGTCACGCATGAAGCTGTATCTCCAAATTACTCCACAAGAAAGTATTTCAGTAGCAAAACTGGAATCGCCAACCGGGCCGTCCCGAGTTACTTCGCAGTCGCAACATAAATGCGACTGGAATTCAACAGGAATATTTTCGTAGGACCGTGCAGCACGAAACAAAAATTGTTACCGCGTTACGTTGTTCTACCTTTGAGTCTGACCCTCCAGATTTAAAGTATTTTCGTGGACAATTCAGCAAACAGACGTCCGCACGAAGGAATAGCCGGATTTGCTATCAGACAATTAGCTCAGATTTGGCGGACTCCTGTCTGTTTCGACGGTGTCGCGACGACATGTGTGGCACTGGGGAGTGATCTTACCTGTTAGCACGACGTGTGAGTGGATTAGTGTCCCCGCACTCTGCGCGATTCTGGCTCGGCCGGCCGCTCCCGTGTCGACGATCACTGCCACGCTCCAGGGCAGGTGCCCTCGCAGGGAGAGCCCCGCCGATAGCGACTCGCACAAGTTGAGATTGCCGCACTGAGGACACCAGATAGGAATCGCAGTGGTAGAAGGTGACGTAAACTCTTTCGAAACACGAAATTTGTGTCTCCAACCACAACATTTGAAAAAGGTCGTTGTAACTTCTGTATGTTTGCGTTTTCATTAATTGTCCGACTCGTCAAATGTCATCTCAATATCCGCGGTGACCCGAAGTTAAGCAGTAGGGCACAAACCAGAGCGCAAAGAGGGAGCGAGAGGCGGGTCTTTGGATCCAAAGTGCGTTAGAAATGTTCGTCGTAGTCGTCACTGTTCCTCCCATTACATGCTGCACTTCGGTTCTGAAGACCCGCCCTATGCTGAAGTCCGGCACTCACCGTGGGTTTGCCGATCATGTCCCTGGTCTTGGCAAGCCACTGGTGCACCCCGGGGTCGGCCATGTCGGTGAAGGCGGACACCGTGCCGTTGACCCAGTCGGCGCTCTGGGGCCCGGCGCCCCGCAGGAACCACGTGCTGTCGGCGAACACGTACAGGCTACTACGAGGTCGCACCTGCTGCGAACCTGCTACGGACATCGTAAATTTGTCAAGAATGTAAATGCGAAGAGACTCTTATGGGATATTGACCAGTAGACACCACACAGAAAATGGTATTACTCATGGCGCTGATTCCCTGTAAGAACAACAATATACCCACCCTTTATTGGGGTCTGTTCACAAATGACGTCACGATTTTTGAACCAATTTTTCCCCTTCCCCAAAACCTTACCTTCCTATGCATATAGGAGGCTTACCACACCCTCCGTCCCAGCGCAACGTTCATTTGTGAACAGCCCTTATCCAGGACTGAGACAATATGGTGCAGAACAAGACGGACGACGACGCCCACTGTGTGGTCCGCTACGTGACCCCGCTGCTCCGAAAACTAGCCCGGATGGAGAGAAATAAAATAGGATGCTGTCCACTGCTGGAAAAATAATTCTTTTGGTAATGTTGGTTCGCCCTTAAAATGCAATTTAATACAAAACGGACTGTAAGGATTAGCTCATCTGCTCAAGCGTCTTCTACTTCACAGCCAATTTGCAGCTTTAATATTTTTGACCAATCACAGTTGACTGATGAGTTCATCACATTTAGCTGCGATAAAGCTCCATCTGTGAAGATCATTGCAGCTAACAGTGATGAAACAAAAGCGAATGCGTTTGGCTGTGTACAAAGATCCGACTGCAATGGTCGCTGCGGCTATGAGTGCAGTGGATTAATTACACTTGCGATGACAGTGCAGGCACCTACACGATACCACAGAACAGGACGGTCTTATCGCAGTTTCGCAGCGTGACGCTGTAGAAGGCATGAACTCTTAGTGCCGGCTGTAGAAGATCGCATGTCCTCAGGAGATCATATATTCAAATGACGCTTCACAACGGCTCTATAAGTGAGGGTATTATTCAGCCGGCACCGTGTCTTAATAGAACGTAACGCTATCTGCCCTGCTCTGAGGTATTGTACTCCAAATGGCAGTTCGTTTTGAGAGAGTGTCTTGCAACGGCACCTTAGCCTCGACAGTGCAGTGCAAATTTGCCCTAGCCCTGTCATCCCTAAATAATTGATAGGTGCTGTGAGGCAGTCCTATGGGCATACTATATAACATAATGTCTTCACTTTCATGAGTTAATTGGGGCGTATTTGAAATGCCCGATTAGTCAGTGTAACAAATTGCTCATTGTCAGTTATGGTTCTTGCACAACTTTGCTTTGCTTGCCTTCGTGGAACGCGCATACGTGGTGACTTTCTGGCGCTATGCTCTGCTTGCACCTAGCAGCGTCAAGAAGCGAGAGGCTTGTCCACCGTTTCCTTCCAGCTTGCCCAATGTCCACTATGCCCTGAAACAAAGGTGTAAATTCCCTACGCCTTAAGTACACTGCAAATCCATGTGTGTACCAACTCCAGCGGTACTCAAGGTGGCGTGAAACGCTTTGGTCTACACGAAGAACTGTGAACTGTGGTCGTAGCGTGGACCTCTGATCATCAGAGTCTGATGGTCCACGTAAGGGAGGGTGGACCACGAACTGGTCCACACTTGGCCGGGGAAAAAATAAGCTGGCCCGTCCCTCCGTCGAACCTCGGTGCCGGTTCCGCTCCGCTCCACCGACACCTCGGTTCGACAGGGAGACTTGGCCAGCTTGGCCTGCCGGCGGCGTTTGCGGGGGCCTCCGGCTCCCGCCTGAGGTCACTAGAGATGTGTCCGGTGGTACATATTTTTGTAACGCTTAAAATCGCTAACCTCAGCCCGTTCCGACTCGCGACGGAGTGCGCCTTGCCCGTGCACCACACGCAGCGGCCAACCCTAACCTAACAAATTTAACAACCCTCATAAAACAGAAACGCGACAAAATTTAAAAATTGCGACCACCGTACGTTTGTTTACTCCACAAAGGAAGTCTTCCCTCTAAATTTGAACCTCTCCGTCAACGAAAAGTCTGCGCTCACACGTCCGCCCGAACGAACAGTCGGCATCAGACTATAAGCCCGGCTCCTGTCCGTTTCTACCGAAACGTGTCGGGACGGGCTAAAAAAACATCCAAAATTAAGGATAGGGCCGGTGAGGCGCGAAACGTCTGAACCAAACGTGGTTCATGCTTTCTTGTGAGGACCGAAGTGGCTCACGCTGCCTACCGTGGAGATGGTGCACACTAGGATTCGCAGTGTGACGTCTTGCTGTGGACCGACGACTTCACCCTCCTCTGAGCCAGGTTTCAAACGGTCGGTGGATATAACGGGTAAAGACGATAGGTGACAAACCAAGTTCCATTTTTTTTTAAAAATCATGCTCCGTTCAGTTATAAGTCGTCACCACACATGCAATTGTTGTCGGTGAAACGACGGTTCACAGATACTTTTAGCATTTCTTTTTCAATTGTCGAATTTTTATGATGTATTTGACATTATTTGTTTTACTCAGTACTGTGGGGTACTGTGTGTCGCCCGTGAAGGGTCTCCATCGAATTACGCAACGGGAGGCACACGTGATCAATTGGAACGTGTAAACGCCATTGCGATCCGCCTCCCATAACTGCTATATGTCCCGAGGTTTGCGCAGCCCGGTGAGCGGCTTTAGAATAAGCCTGCTCTGGGGTTTTGTCAGGGTTGAGCGTTTTGGCGAAAACTCTATACGTTTCCGATACGAGTGAAAGTACTCTTTACAACAATCCTGACAAACTTACAGAGCCTCTCTGTTCCATTGGCTATCAGCGGAACGGCTGCT
Source organism: Megalurothrips usitatus (assembly GCA_026979955.1). Classification (NCBI taxonomy): domain Eukaryota; kingdom Metazoa; phylum Arthropoda; class Insecta; order Thysanoptera; family Thripidae; genus Megalurothrips; species Megalurothrips usitatus. The sequence goes on from CM049602.1 coordinate 1,633,559, forward strand.
TACTATAAGAAGACAAGGTAATTCGGGCCCTATGCTGCCTGCAGGGCGCAGACATCAGTGGAAACATTTCAAGAGATATACTCTTTACCCATCGGCACGTACCGTGCCGTGTTGGCCCTGCAAGAGTGTGGTCCCGGTCCAGTCCAAGCACACGGGCATGAGCTGCAGGGGCTGCCGCAGCTCCAGCAGGACCAAGTTGTACAGTCGTCCCGACGCGGCCAGCACGTCACCCGGGAAAAACACGCGGACGACCTGCGGGGAGTTCATGGCAGGAAAACCTGATAACTATATATAACTATACAAATATAACTTATATATCATAATGATGGCCATTACGCCATATTCGCGCATATAAAGTCCTATATAGGGCAATATATAACTCTACTACACGACTCTTTGACGATACCAAACTGTACAACTACACGAGACGCCACGAACTGTGTTTCTAGCGAACTGTGTTCCGGCCCCGCCAACGAACTGTGTTCCTGGGAGAAACACAGTTCGCTGGAAAATTAATTAGAAAATAGCAGAAAATACGCCAGCGAACTGTGTTTCTCCTAGGACCGCAGTTCGTTGGCGAGGCAGAAACACAGTTCGCGAGAAACAGTGGCGACTCCAACTACACAGCTCAAAAAGTTTAGCGGCGCACTTTCAGCACAACCTGCCACTTCGTTTCTAATCGGCATAAAGAGTTGATCTTTAGAGGTATGCTTTAATGGATCACCTGCAAGGCCCCATAGGGCGAACTTGATTGATTTTCTCTAAAGTGTTGAACCACCCCTTTACCAAGAAACCATTGAAATTCCAACATATGTGTAAAATCGTTTCCTGAATCCTGAATCCTCTGTGTGTTGTCGTTCCTCACCTCGCTCACGTTACCAGTCATCTCCGGATTCGGGATAGAAGTAATGTTCCGTGAAGGTGTTACCCAAAGCCACGCGGCCGGGTACTCCGACAGGTCAACGGGTTGGCCGGTAGATGAAACAGTCCTAGACTCTGTGGGGTGCAGCACATTACATTTTACATACACGAAAGTAGGGTGCCACAGGCGAAAAGGTTAAAAATGAAACAGGCATTTCAGCCTGAACCGCTTTATTGGCCTCTCTCTCTCTCTCTCTCTCTATATATATATATATATATATATATATATATATTATATATTATATTATATATATATATATATATATATATATATATATATATATATATATATATATATATATATTAGTTACATGTAGTGTAAATTAGTTTAAGTTGGTAGTTCCGTTGACAAGTGGTCACCCTGTTTCTGTTCGACATTCTCTTGTTCCCCCTCTCTGTCTCCCCCCCTCCTGGTACGCTCCAAACTGTGCCCCTTGACTTGAGCTCTCTGTGCATTACGTCTCTGCTCCAATAAACCATCATTCGTAGTTCGACTGCTCGTCATTCCCCAACCCTCAACCACAACAGTGGCGACGAGGATTTGAAGAGCAACCACAACGTGAGTACAGTGCAAACCCATCGAATCGCGTGTGCAACAGTTTCAAGAACCGGCCCGAAGCGGGGCCACTCACCGTCAAAAAGGGCCAACAACCCGAACCGGGAAGGCCGGCGGCGTGTGTGCATTGCAGCGATAGGGGTGCTCACGAGCACGTTTTTGTGAAATAGTGGTTAGGGTTGCAGCCCGCAGCGGGTAATACTCAGCATTGCGAAACGGGCTCTGCCAGCGCCCGGCCTCGCATGGTCAGACGAGCACGAATTCTATGTGTTGGCTTTGCTTTTCAGCGGGACGGCCGAACGAGCCGGAGCGGCGGACATGCGGGCCTTCCGTTTTGATCCCTTCCCTACGGACGGAACAGTCCTATGGAATGGATACCTATGAAATGGCTTGGGGCTTTGCCCTAGAGGCTGCAGGGATCGAGCACCAAGATGACCAGAAAGCATTGCTGTTAGCGAAAATGGGCCTGGAAAATGTCCAGCTGCTGGCGTCTTTGATCTACCCCCAAAAAATAGCGGATGTTAGATACACCAAAATTTTAAAATTGCTAAGAGAACACTTAGGGCCCAAGGACTCTAAGATAGTAGCAGTAGAAAGGTTCCGAAGCCACATGCAGGGCACGGACCCGGTAAAAATATGGGTGTCCCATCTCCGGTGACTTGCCTCGCATTGCCAATTTAAAGATTTTGAAGCCGAAATGGTAGCACAACTTGTGCGCGGCGTACACAGGCGTGCGGAGAAGGTGCGGCTCATGGAGGAGCGTGAGCTCTCGCTAGAGTACGCATGGGAGCTCGCTAGGGAGGAAGCTGGGCAGCTGGCCCCCGAGGTCCGCATCCACGCCCTCAGCGAGCCCTCGCCCGCCTCGGGCAGGGCCAGCCACAACAACGTCTCGCATTCGCACGCAGCCGCAACGTGAGCCGAGCCGGCGCCGCAGGGTAAACAAACCAGGCGGCCGGCCGCGCCGCAGCCGCCCCGCGCGGGCCAGCCGGCGCAGTCCGGCACGGGAGCCAAGCTGTGCCACAGGTGCGACGGGCCGCACAGCCCCGCTACGTGCCAATTCGTGGCAGAAGTGTGTGCGTTTTGTTCCAAGGAGGGGCACTTCGTTTCATCCTGTATCAGGCGAAAACAGGACGAGGAGCGAAGTGCCCAAACATTTCTGGAGCAAGTGGGACGTGGTCCCACGGCACGCCCGGTGTAACAGACACGGCCCCAGCCGCAAGCGAATGTGCAAGCAAATGTAAAAAGACTAGAGGTTGAGCGGGTAAGCGAATCGGAACCCGATGACTGGGAGCCCGAGTACGCTTTGTACAGACTGGCCACAACAGAAACATTTGAGGAAATACCCGTGACCAGAGAGCCCATGGTTTGGGACTTGGCCATTGACGCAATTAGGGTGGACGCAGAGCCCGACACCGGGGCAGGCGTCACCCTCATGACTGCGCAAATGTTTCATGAGTTATGGTCAGGAAAAAATTATCCCCCCCCCCCCCCCTAAGCGCCGTTTGCGTCAGTGGGACGGAGGCGCCGTCAATATCATTGGGCAATACCCCGTGCATGTGCAAATTGGCCATCGCCACGCGGACGTCCTGCTCCAGATAGGCGAGGGCGCCGGGCATTTTGTGGTGGGCCGCCACTGGCTACGGGCGCTAGGGTTCACCCTCAAGCAAGAGGATGAAATGTACAAGCTCGAACCGCCGGAACATTCCGTAAATACCCCGTTCCCGGACCCGGCAGTGGGACTACCCCCGCCGGAGTTCGAGGAGTATGGCTGTTTCAAGCCGGGGTTGGAGGAGTATAAGGGGCCGCCTGTCAAACTGACAGTGCGTGCGGAGACTAAGCCGATATTTTTAGGCACGAAGTGAAACGGAGTTGCCTTATCGTCTGACCCGATTGAATATTTTTTTAGGCACGAAGTGAAACGGAGTTGCTTTATAGTCTGACCCGATTGGACCTTTTTTTGTTTCTTTTAAGCATTGCCCTTATGGCCCTCTATACGAATTTTCTGAAACTGTGCACGCGGACGCAGGATACTTTTGCAGGGCACGCTGACGTGTTTTTACACTTATAAAAAGCTTTCGAATGGCCGAAAAATCGATTCAAAAGTCAACTATCTCACTTCTTATGGCGAAAGAAAGGGACACAACCATACGCGCATATGGTCGCTGGCATCACCTATGACATTAGTAATTCCACACAGGGCCAATTGCTGTAGATCGATAACGAGGCAAAAAATCAAAAATCTGTCTAGCAGAATTATCGAGGGTGACTGGGCAAGTACAGCAAACCTACTTTTAAAGTTATAAAATGCAACAGGAGGCGTAAAAACGCATTTGAAATTCAGCTATCTCACTCCATCTAGTAGCAAATGAAAGGGACAGAGGTACCCCTGCTCGGCTCGTCAGCTGGCTGCATCCGCTATTCCATCCTTTTCTAGTACACTGCCAAATGTTCTATCCTTCTTTTTTCTTGCGCAGCCCTTGCCGGGTACCCATTGTTGATGTGCCGAGCCGAGCCGGGGCCTGGCCGAGCCACGGCTACGAGAGCGGCGACTCAAGGCAGGAGGACCGTTTCGGTGGGACCCTAACCCTCCCCTCTACCCTAGAGTACGCACAACAAGCCAAGGGACCCGCGACTCAGAGCGAGGCGTGCATTGTCGGGCCGCCGGGCCAAGCCGGGCGCGGACAACACCTTGCAGGCCACCGTTGGGTGGCCCGCGTATGAGAATAATGCGGTGCACTGACCGTTACTATAAAACTATAATTTTAAAACTGCCCCGTTCCAATTCAAAACTAATACAAACCTTCAAATATCCTTCAATTTCAAGTAACAAAATTAAATAAACTCATAAAACTTAAATAGGCGGTAACGAAACCAACCCAAACCCGTGCGAAACTCCGGGCCTGCCAGTGTCTCACAGAGTGGGACGGTATCTACAAATCTACAAAATGCCGAATCATGTGCAAAACTTCGGGCCAACCAGTGTCCCACTTAGTGGAACAGTATTTTTTTCTTTTAAGCATTGCCCTTATGGCCCTCTATGAGAATTTTCTGAAACTGTGCACACGGACGCAGGATACTTTCGCAGGGCACGCTGACGTGTTTTTACACTTTGAAAAAGCTTCCAAGTGGCCGAGAAATCGATTTAAAAGTCAGCTATCTCACTTCTTCTTATGGCGAAAGAAAGGGACACAACTATACGCGCATCTATGGTCCACAGGGCCAATTGCTGTAGATCGATAACGAGGCAAAAAATCAAAAATCTGTCTAGCAGAAATATCGAGGGTGACTGGGCAAGTACAGCAAACCAACTTTTAAACTTATAAAATGTAACAGTTAGCGTAAAAACGCATTTTAAATTCAGCTACCTCACTCTATCCAATGGCAAAAGAAAGGGACAGAGCTACCCCTGCTCGGCTCGTCAGCTGGCTGCATCCGCTATTCCATCCTTTTCTAGACCACCACCAAATCTTCCGTCCTTCTTTTTTGTTGCGCAGCCCTTGCCGCAGCCCTTGTCGATGTGCCGAGCCGAGCCGGGGCCTGGCCGAGCCACGGCTACGAGAGCGGCGACTCAAGGCAGGAGGACCGTTTCGGTGGGACCCTAACCCTCCCCTCTACCCTAGAGTACGCACAACAAGCCAAGAGACCCGAGACTCAGAGCGAGGCGTGCATTGTCGGGCCGCCGGGCCAAGCCGGGCGGGTCAACACCTTGCAGGCCAGTGCTGGGCGGCCCGCGTATGAGAATAAAACGGTACACTGACCGTTACTGTAAAACTGTAATTTTAAAACTGCCCCGTTCCATTACAAAACTAATACGAACCTTCAAATATCCTTCAATTTCAAATAACAAAATTAAATAAACTCATAAAACTTAAATAGGCGGTAACGTAACCAACCCAAACCCGTGCGAAACTCCGGGCCGACCAGTGTCTCACAGAGTGAGACAGTATCTACAAATATACAAAATGCCTAATCATGTGCAAAACTTCGGGCCTACCAGTGTCCCACTTAGTGGGACAGTATTTTTAAGGGCTAAGACGCTGCCTTTGGCCAAAAAGGAGGCAGTAGGCAAAGCATTGGATGCCTTACGGGCAATGGGTGTAATCACCCCGATCCAGGAGTCGGACTGGGCAACACCGACAGTAAATATTCAGAAATCTGACGGGTCGCTAAGAATTTGCGGCGACTATAAATCTACAGTAAATCTGTGTTTAAGGGCTGACAGTTACCCCTTGCCTACGCTTCAGGAGGCGTTTGCTGCCTAGCGGGGGATGCTCTATTTACTAAATTCGACCTATAAAGGGCGTGTAACCAGATAAGGGTGGACGATGAAACTGCCAAGTTGTTGACGTGGAATACCCATAAAGAGCTGTACAAAGTAAACAGATTGCCCTACGGGGTTTCCAGGGCGCCGCCCCTGTTTCAAAGAATAATTGACAACCTGTTAAAAGGGCTAAATGGGCTGGTGGTCTTGCTAGATGACATTCTCGTAGCCGGAACGGACCCACACCATTTAAATGAAAGGGTGAAACAGGAACTTAGCCGCCTAGGCGAAGGCGGTTTAAGATTTAAATTAAATAAATGTCAATTTCAAGTGCCACAAGTAGAGTACTTGGGGCACACGATCACGGCACAGCGCCTCGCCCCAGAGTCCAGGCGCTCGCGTTAGCGCCAGCTCCCACAAGTGTGGAGCAGCTGCAATCTTTTTTGGGAAAGCTGGCCTTCTATGAACGCTTTCTTGAAGGGAGGGCTACAACAGTAGCCCCGTTCTATCATTTGCTTAAAAAGGGGGAGCGATGGCAGTGGGGCCACACAGGGCAGCAGGCGTTTGCAAAGGCCAAGGCAAGGCTCTGCCGGTTCCCGGTGCTGTTGCACTACGACCTGCACCTTCCGGTGGTCGTAAGTGTCGACGCTTCGGAACTGGGAATCGGGGCCGTGCTCGCTCACAGGTACCCAGACGGGTCGGAAAAGCCAGTGGCGTACGCGTCGCGTACCCTGGCGCCGGCCGAAAAAAAATACGCCGTGATCGGCAAGGAGGCCCTCGCCCTGGTCTGGGCCGTGAGGAACAAGTTTCACCAGTATTTGGCGGGGAGGGAATTCGAGGCCTACACCGACCACCGGCCCTTAATAGGATTGATGTCGAAACCCACGTCAGCCACGGCAGGCGCCCGAATGGTGCGCTGGCTCCTGGCGCTAAGTAATTATGCAATGACTTTAAAGTACAGGCCGGGAAAGGCAAATGCGAACGCGGATGCGCTCTCGCGCCTGCCGGTGGGTCCCGCCCCCGGGAAACCCCCCGCAGCCTCCCGAAGTGTACCTGCTCAGTCTGCCGGCGCACAGGGCTGGCGCCCTCAACGCCAAGGACGTCGAGGAGGCCACGGCCAATGATGCCCACCTAAGCAAAATCCTTGCATTGGCCCAAGAAGGGTAGCCCGAAAAGAGCAGGGAAAAGGAGCTGGCGCCCTGTTTTCAGCGGCGTGCAGAGCTTACGGTCACGAAGGGTTGCCTACTGTGGGGCGACCGTGTCGTGGTGCCAGCTGCGCTCCAAAAGTATGCTCTAGAGAAACTCCATGAGCCTCATCAAGGAGTGGTGAAAACGAAGGCCCTAGCGCGCACGCTCGTTTGATGGCCAAAAATGGACAAACAAATCGAGCGGTGCGTTGCAAGCTGCATGGCATGTCAAAAAGACAGGCCACTTGGTGCGCTTACGCCGTACCAGCCGTGGCCAAAAGCAAAACCGCGCGAACGGCTGCACATAGACTTCGCGGGCCCGCTCGAGGGCAAGAAGTACTTGTTTGTGCTCCACGACGCGGGTAGCAATTGGCTAGACGCGTGCGTGGGTGGTCGCGGGGCGGCCCACCAGTAGAGCCGCCCTAGACGGGCTGGAGCAGGCCTTCGCGGCCCGCGGCCTCCCCGACGTAATAGTCTCGGACAACGCCACGGCGTTTGTCTCACAAGAATTCCAAGCTGCCCTCAGGGAGTGGAGGGTGCGGCACGTGCGCCCGGCCCCCTACTGCCCGTTCTCAAATGGACCGGCCGAGCGGGCAGTGAGAACGTTGAAGTGGCTGTTGAAGAAATTTCGGGGCACAATAGAGCAGCGCCTACAGAAAGCACTCGCGGCTCACAGGCACACGCCAGGGGCGCAAGGGCTTACGCCCGCCGAACAAATGAGAAATTACAGCCCTAAGACACTCCTAACTAAGCTGCGGCCGCGAACCGAGCCAATCGACCCCCCGCAAGCGCCCTCGCCAACCTTTAAAAAGGGGCAGGCCGTGTGGGTTGCCACCTACAAAGGGGCAAAACCGTCGCCTTTGCGTATTTCCGGAAAATTTATGAGAGAACGAGGACTGATTTTTGATGGTCCTGTACAGGACGAGAACGAGCTGGTGCAAGCGCAGGAAGCATCAACTGCGGGCCAAGGTGGATGCCCCAACCGCCAGCCCCAGCACCGACGAGGAGGCCCTCCTCGCCGGGGAGAGTCCGTTCCGGACCCGGGTACCGGCGGTGGCGAGGCCGTCCATGCCGACCCTGGAGGATGCAGGCACGCCGTACGGATCAGGGGACGCGCCGTCTGGCGGGCCCCAGCGGGAGCCTCAAGCAAGTGAGCCGACCCGAGAGGCGCTGACGAAGCAGCACAACGAGTGGTCTAGGCTGCTGGAATCCACGCTGGCGGACATCAGAAGGGCCGCGGCTCAGACTGGCGACCCCGTCAGGACCATCAAGGGCCAGCAGGACGCAGCAACACCGACCCTATGCGGGCCGCGGGGAGTGGACGTGGCCACGTCTCCCATCAGGGAGCTGGCACCCCGCCAGTTGACCCCGCAAGCCTTGCAGGCGGCGGGCCCTCAAGGGATCGCACCCCTGCCCGCACCAGGGTGGGGCCTCGGGTCCGGGGGACCCGGGGCGGGGCCTTCGGGATCAGGCGCTAGTGCTCACAGTGCAGGCGTCTCCACCCCTGCGGCCGGGACACAAGCCCGCCAGGTGCCCGGTGCCCTCGGAGGGGACTGACAGAGCCCACGGCGAGAACGCCTTACAAGCCCAGGGCACTAATGTCTCCAGAAGAGCGGCGGCAATCAAATCAAGAAAGAGCGCAAAGAAGACAGCTCAAGTGGGAGCAGGATCGCCTTGCAGGCGTAGCCGGTCAGCAGCAGCGCCCAGCAAGGGCGGCTGCACGGCTGCAGCCCCATACCCCACGACGAGTAGGGGTGGGGGGAGTGGCAGTGGCCACAGCACTGGACTCCAACCCCCCCCCCCCCCCCCACCCGCACCTCTGGGAGGGACCGTCGGCCAAATCCACGGTATATCCAGTGGCTTCAGCAAGAACTACAGCAGTTCCAGGGCAACAACAACTAAGGTTAAGAAAAAAAAAGAAAAACAAGAAGACTACGATCTAACCAGTTTAGTTTTGTTACGTAGTCAACAGACTGATTATGTTTTTATTAGTTAGATTAAGCAATGAGCAAATGTCGTAAAATAAATCCAGGTCAATCTCAACGGGGAGGAGTGCTATATATATATATATATATATATATAATATATATATACTATATATATATATATATATATATATATGTAGTATTAATCAGTTTAAGTTGGTAGTTCCGTTGACAAGTGGTCACCCTGTTTCTGTTCGACATTCTTTTGTTCCCCCTCTCTGTCTCTCCCCCCCCCCCCCCCCAACACTCCCAACTGTGCCCCTTGACTTGAGCTCTCTCAAGCTATTGGATAGCGAAGCCCTGGACCGACTGGGTCAAAAATGTTTTGTCTGTCTGTTTGTCCGCGCGACTTCTCGAAAACGGTTAGATGTAGAGAGCTCATATTTGGACCACATCTTTCTTGCATCATACCAGAGTCAACCTCCCCTCAGGGGCACCGCAGCTCAAGCGGTTTCTACGGTAATTTTTACAAGTGGTAGAAAATTTAAAATCCGCCGGTTGGGTGAGGTCGGTATGCGCCATGCGCCTGTCAGGGAGGGGCGGATCAGTGACTTGAGTGGGTTACTCTCGGTTAGGTTAGGTTAGTGGAGGCCTGGGTAGGTTAGGTGCAGGAAGGCACTGATAACGAAAGTGTAATGTAAGATACGTTCAGAAATTAGAACATGAGCGCGGTCCTGACTGACCCTGCAGGGTCCTACTCGTCAGGTGACAGCCGCCGGCAGGCCAAGGTAGGCGTGCGCCAGGCGTGCAGAGTCGGATCAGTGATTCGCGGTCTTGCGTACGCTTGCCTTGTGTTATTGGTAGCGGCCAGGAGCCGGGTACAAAGTGAGCGGTCGCTTACGTGTGATGGCGAGGTTAGGTCGGATGAGAGCCCCAGTCTGCAGGCGCTCCGGGTGGCGGCTGGATGTCTGCTTGTAGAACACGTCCACATCCCAGGGAAAATCATGGATCTCACTGCCTTCAGACTGGCTGCCGCCAATGCCACAGCGCCGCCCTGTCACCTGGAGAAGCGGCCGGCCGCGAGCCACGACGAACTCTTAGCATCTACTGGATGTTTCACACACCCTCGACATATTTTGCACCTATGTAACGAGGACGTTACTCGTTAAAAAGAATGGAAAAGAGGACCCTGTCGATCTTATTAAACAGGATAGGCGTGCGCTAGACCGTGCCGTGGCGTAGCAGGCTTCGCTCAACGCGATCGCTGCACCGTCTGGCGACCTTTGGCGTGGCGGCCGCCGTTACCCAACGACTGAGACCCTTCCGGGTCAAGTAGTCAATGCGGCACTTAGACCTCGACAGAGCTTAAAAGGAAAAACAGTCAAATGGGTGAATTTGAAGACATGACCATGCTCGTTCGTACCTCGCCACGCTGGATAATGCCGGCCATCCAGGGCACGTAGTGAGTCACGTTGGTGAAGAAGGAGTACGTAGTCCTGGCCGAGTCTCCTATGGACACCACCCCGCGAAGGAACCATACGCGGTCCGTGCTGGGGAAGGCGATGCCGCCGCCGCTGTCCCCCTTGCTAACCTGCGTGCCTGCAGGGTGCACATTTACTGTGACAATCTGAGCGCTAAAATCGCCATCGCGCAGATGGAACTAAATGTGACAATGTGACGTGCACTCTTCGAAATTTGCGTGCATTATGCATTTGAAATTCTCCTATTAGGAAAATCTTCGTTCCCTATACCGATCTCGACACGTGATACGTTAAATGCCAACGGACAATTTTATCCTTGAGCAAAATTGGAGCACGTGTTTCCCTCGGTAAATGCACGATGAATTCCTACGGACGTAGTTTTCGTGTCGAGCCGACAGCGAGTGGTCGCGACGCTGCAAGCCGTGCGGAGGGCGGAGGCGACGGACAGCCGTGCCGAGCTGACAGCCGACGGAAAATGGAAAATATTTATTTATTTATGTATTAAACAAACATTTTAATGTTGAACCACCTTTCTAAAAAATCGCAGATTTTAGCACCTTTCTAAAAAAAACGCAGAAAACTACGTCATCGGGGGGGGGGGGGGGGGGGGGACCGGAAATTTGAGGGGGGGGGGGGGGGGGGTCAAAAGTGCCCGAAAATGGGTGACGTCATATGTGCACGCCGCCTAAATGCACGATGAATTCCTACGGGGGCCCGTTGCGAGGGAGCTCATACGGGGTCATCCATAAAGTGTCCGGGTATTTGAGGGCGGGGGGGGAAACCGGACATGGCCGGACGTAAGGGGGGGGGGTATTAAAAACGTGGACGTCCTCTTTTTAAAAAAATCGTTGTAAAGTCGTACATGATTCCGAGACGAGCCGGGAATCGAACCCACGACGCTCATTCCGCGAGTTAGTGCGCTACAGTAGAGCTACCCCGCCCACACTGTCTGACGCTGCGCCGCAACCCTAGGTGCCATGCGCTTGCGCTGCCACCCGCGCTGAATAGACATCGCCTCAGCTGAGCACGTCGTGTCGTCGCTGGGACTACCAGTGCTACCCAAGTTTGCAATTATTAGCGCAAAAATGTTGAAAGTACACACCAGATTGGCGCTTCCAAATCGACTGTTTATTATACGAACTTTTTTGAAAACCGGACGTCCAAGGGGGAGGGGGGGGGGGGGTCTTAAATCCGGACATGGCCGGACATAGAGGGGGAGGGGGGTGCTTTTTCCACAAAATACCCGGACATCCTTTATGGATGACCCCTACGGGGGGACAAGGGTACTGGCACTCCACCTGCGAACTTACGATTGACGAAGCCTATGCAGAATTTGTCCTTGAGCTTGTTGAAGACCGCCAGAATGTCGCTTACGTTCTTTCTGCACTCGTCGCTCTTCGCGAAAGGCAGCAGAGCGAAGTGAAGCTCTTTTGTTGGCCTCTCTCCACCGAATCCTACTACCTGGAATAGAGCGCAACAGACGCGGCCCGATGGCTTGTTTAACACGGATTTCGAACACGGTCTAAGGCGTAGTGCTACTTATTATGCTTCATTATTCAAATTTTGGTCGGAGTAATCGCCTTGACCACCCGACGATATCCAGCAGGAGCCTACGGCAGTGGAGTGTATGATGATAATTGTAAGAAAAAAAGAGGAATGTTTTGTTATTGTTAGAGACGCACCGCGCCCTTTTCGCCGTGCTGGAGGTCGGGCAGCTCGAGGCCCCAGTCAACGCAGACCGGCATCGTCCAAGACGTAATGTCCACGTCTTCCTTCAGCTCCACAAGTGCGATGTCGTTCGAGTGCAGCTCTCGAGCACCTTTGTAGCCGTTAGTGAAAATCTTGCTCGTCTGTCAGAGGAAACGAATAGGACATGTTAATAACGTGATAGATTATCGTTCATTTACGACAATCCTCCGGTTAAATCCAAAATGCTCGTGGAGTGGTGACCGGCTCCGAAAAATGGAAAACATTTTGTCGTATTATGATTTTGGAAACGGCTATTTTTGTCGCACAATATAACCCCTCCGTCAAAAACGCTTGACATAATTCTGAAAACACTGTCTGGTTAACGATATGGATTTTTACAAATCTTCTCTTCGACAGTGGTGAAAGTGGCCCTTAAATATAGTTTTCTGACATTGTTGCGCTGTGTTGTACGAAGGCCGATTAGGAAATTCGTTCCATTACGCCTAACATTTAATGTTGATAACTATTACAACTCACGAAATTTTGAGTCAGTTTCCTTCCTTTCAAAGTGCTATCGAGAAATTGAGGAAACATTCCATTAATGCATGTAGCCGAGTCACATTGTAAGCCTACGACACAAATGCAGTGGCGAAAGTTAAGGTTCAAACAATGCGGCAGTGTGATGGGCTGTCGTCTCACCTCTCTGAACTGCTCTGTCGGCTCCGTGTCGTTCGCGCTCCTCTTGACCTTACCGAAGCCCGCCACGTACCTAGACGCGGGGAACGCCGTCTTACCGTTATGGAAACAATGCGCCGCTGCGGGGCACAAGTAACGAACGTCACAAGTAGCGGCAGTTTTGAAATGACTGACTGCGAGCATTGGGCTTCAATAAGCTCACACCGAATAGACATTACTCACCGGACACAAAATACTTGGTGGAGATGAGTGTGCCGCCGCAGATCTGCTTGACATTCTTCGGAGTGGCCTTGTCGTAGACAGTCACGTGCCAGGGGAAGTCTGCGGCCGACGTGGACATGTTTCCGTTGCGGATGAACTCCACCCCTCGGCCCGTCGGCTGCCCACAAACTGAAAAAGAAACAACATAGAACTATATTCATCGAGGTCAACTGTAACTCGAATTAATTAGTGTCTGCTGTCGACGGGTGCAGAGATTTCGTCATGACTGTGGCAACAAAGAGTCCGTAACGGCAGGCTCAAACTCGCAATATTCGCGGTTATTGCGTAGGATGGCTTTATGTTAATCTGCTATCTGGTGCACCTACAATGTACGTTTACGTGCATCACCGCAATGTATACATTTATGCGAGTTTTTTGAACAGTACTTTGTAAAGCACAAGAACCGTACAGTGCTAGTAACGTACGACTGGTGTGCGTTGCACACGACGGATTTATGCAATGCGAAGTACAAAATTGCACGACACCATAAGTGTGATTGAGCGTGCGCACTTCAGGTATGTGACATGTACGTACTCGGCACGCAGCGGAAGGGCTGGACGCTCCAGTCGCCAGCCGAGCTGCAGCGGGACTCGAAGCCTGCGGCCGGAAGGTATCCGAACAGGAACTCGTGCAGCGGCCGGCAGCGGAACTTGGCAACGGTGCCGGGCAGCGCTGGCCGCGACATGCAGTCCACAGGCTGCCCGGCGAGCCGGCACTCCGCCAGCACCGTCCGGGAACGCAGCGGCGGGCACGATGCCGGGGCCGGGGCAGCGCCCACTGCAAACCGACCCGTTGAAAACTCTCAAATCTACGTTATCGAACAGGTATACGCACCTCACTCTGCAAATTGAGTACTTGAATGAACCAGAAATAAGATTAAACGGTGTATGGTCGTTAAATCAGGTAGACATTTTTGCATCAAGGGCTGTTCGCAAGAACACACTATGGGCTAATAATCTTGTACACAACTACATGAAATTCTGTGCAGTCATAACTCATGTACGGATTCTTACATATGTAACAATTTTAGCGGAATTAGGCTAAATTTGTACAATACCATTCACTTTCACATACGTTTTTAAGTTCACAGCGTGCGTGAAACTGCGTCTGTACATAAGCCTTATGAATGAAAATTGTCTCTAACTACGACGATTTATTTACTCAATAATGCACACATTTGGCTTATGTAAAATATTGTACTTAAATACAAAAGGATTCGCACGTAAACTACATGCATTTTAGTGCACTCCTAAACTATGTACAAAGTGAATTGTACATAACGTCATTGTAGAAATTTAACATAAGTGTGTTAACATAAGTGTGTTTAAATTCTTACATAATATTTATAAAATCGCACATAAGCTATGAGTGCACAGAATTTCATGTAGTTGTATACAAAATTCTCCAAAGCCAATCAATGTGTTGTACACAGTTATAAGCGCACAAAAATGCGTGTGATTTACGTGCGAATTCTTTCGTATGTAAGTACAAAGTTTTACATAAGCCAAGTTTGTGCATAACTGCGTAAATAAATCGACGTAGTCCAGATAATTTTATTACATACGGCTTAGGTACAGACGGAGTTACATACGTTATGAACTTACGTTAAGCGGGCAGATTGCTGGAAGCGTAAAATATCTATTCGATCACACGTTAAAAGTCAGTCCAGGAAAACCTAGGACCACATCGGGCCCGGACGCCCTTGTCCCAGGACCGTCCTGGAAACTGGTGACCAAACTCATAGGACGGTCCTGGAAACGGGCCGCTTTGGCCACCCGCGCCTGCTGGTCCTGAGAGAGTTGGTGCTTCCTCCCAGGACGGTCCCGGAACAGATTGCCTCGCGCCACTGCCCCTCCCCCTCAGCGCTGCGGTTTGCCAGGTGGAGGGGCAGTGGCGCGAGGCGATTCGGTCCTGGAAGGTCCTTTTCCCAGATCGACTTTTACCGATAAATTTTGTTTCATTCAAGAATCTAGTGATTCAGTGTCTCCAGTCTTCAGCCCGGACTCGTCAGGTACGGATAGGAGCCCAGCTGATGGTATGATGCTTACTCTATTTTCGATCGTCCAATTACACTCTCAAGTCCTCACGGACGATCTTCCGAGTGCACAGTACTGGTAAATGGCACTTTTGAACATGGTCAACGACGAAGAACATCGGCAATGTTGGCATGCGCTGCAAAACCTTTCAACACTTCAATGATTAACTGAACAGCCTAAGAGGCAGTCTTACCGCTGGGCTCCGGCGGCTGTGTCGGGACGCAGCGGAAGGGGCCGTCGCCCCACTCGCCTCGCGGGCCGCAGAGCACCTCGTAGCTGCTGAGCCGCATGTAGCCGGCGCGAACCACGTGCTGCGGCCGGCAGCGGAACGTCGTAGTCCAGTAAGTTTAGATAAAAATTCATTAAAACCGGGAATAAAATACCGTTGAGCTATAAATTTGCACAGAGGGTCTACTAAGTGTACTGAACAACATATCAAAAGTCCCGGACTTTCCCGTGTTCGCGTCATGGTTTTTTTGATCATTTTCTCCTAGAAGCTGCCAGAAGTGCCCGATCGTCTACAAACCACGCCCGTTTCTGTCCCTACGCGGTAGGAGGTGGTGAACAATGGGTTCAAACCGGCCCAAGACCAAGTGCAAGACTTGGGGAGACATTTGCGTCGCGCGGTGGCACGATCCTGGCCGCCTAGAAGCTCAAGAAGTGCCTCATTAAGGACAAAACGCGGCTTTTTTCTGTATTTGGTACCACATCAGGTGCAAAAAAGGTGCAAACTGGCGCAAGCCGTAGTGCGGGACGCTGGGAGACATTTCCGTCTCGTGGTGGCACGATCCTGGCCGTCTAGAAGCTCAAGAAGTGCCGTATTATGTTCGAAACGTGGCTTTTTTCGTGTATTTGGTGCCGTATCACGTGCAAAGTAGGTGCAACGCGGCGCAAAATACTAATGGTGGGCTCTGCATTCTAAGCGAAACAGGAACGAGTCAATCCTGGTCTTGGACAAGGCCGAGAAGTGCCCAATCATCTACGAAACATGCTTTACCGCGTCCACGGGACGTGCCAAACAGGTGCAAAGTGGCGTTCGATGCCCAATGTGGTGTCCGCGATGTCTGAGGCCGAGGTAGGCTGCAGCCGTGGGCCTGGAGGAGGCCACGAAGTGCCAGATCAAGTACGAGACTTGCCCATTTACGTCTTTTTGATGTGACAAGTGGCGCACCGGCCATGTACCGCTTATTAACGATTTATTCGAAGTTCCCATTTGTTGATGGCTAGGATGAGGTAAAAAAACAAATCGTTCGTCACAATTGCTGTTAAAGATAGCGTCGTGTAATGTAAAACATCGCGATACATTCTGATAAAACACCGAACGGTACACAGTAAAAATATTGTTAAAATAAATATTTTTTTTGGAAATGCCTTGGCTTGCGAATATTAAAACCTGCAAAATAAAAGTAAGTATTTAATTTTTATATTAATGTTTTCCATACCTCTTCTGAAATAAAAGCTTGTTAACCAGAGAGACCTACTTCTTAGAGCACGTCTGGATCATCAGGATCCTCTTCACCCTCGTGGACGGGCTCCCCGTTGACACAGCTGCGCAGTGCGGCGAGTAAGGGCGCGAGCAAAGTGCAGGCAGCTTAGCTCGTCCAAGTTCTTACAGCCCTTTTCCCCGTACAACTTTAGAACAAACTTCTCGCCTGCGTCTACAATTTCATTCTTGGTTGGAGCGGGATCCATGAAGACGGCAGCACTGCAAGGGGCGCGTGTCAACGGGGAGCCCGTCCACGAGGGTGAAGAGGATCCTGATGATCCAGACGTGCTCTAAGAAGTAGGTCTCTCTGGTTAACAAGCATTTATTTCAGAAGAGGTATGCAAAACATTAATATAAAAATTAAATACTTACTTTTATTGTGCAGGATTTAATATTCGCAAGCCAAGGCATTTAAAAAAAATATTTATTTCAACAATATTTTTACTGTGTACCGTTCGGTGTTTTATCAGAATGTATCGCGATGTTTTACATTACACGACGCTATCTTTAACAGCAATTGTGACGAACGATTTGTTTTTTTACCTCATCCTAGCCATCAACAAATGGGAACTTCGAATAAATCGTTAATAAGCGGTACATGGCCGGTGCGCCACTTGTCACATCAAAAAGACGTAAATGGGCAAGTCTCGTACTTGATCTGGCACTTCGTGGCCTCCTCCAGGCCCACAGCTGCAGCCTACCTCGGCCTCAGAAATCGCGGACACCACATTGGGCATCAAACGCCACTTTGCACCTGTTTGGCACGTCCCGTGGACGCGGTAAAGCATGTTTCGTAGATGATTGGGCACTTCTCGGCCTTGTCCAGGACCAGGATTGACTCGTTCCTGATCCGCTTAGAATGCAGAGCCCACCATTACTATTTTGTGCCGCGTTGCACCTACTTTGCACGTGATATGGCACTAAATACACGAAAAAAGCCACGTTTCGAACATAATACGGCACTTCTTGAGCTTCTAGACGGCCAGGATCGTGCCACCACGAGACGAAAATGTCTCCCAGCGTCGCGCACTACAGCTTGCGCCAGTTTGCACCTATTTTGCACCCGATGTGGTACCAAATACAGAAAAAAGCCGCATTTTATCCTTAATGAGGCACTTCTTGAGCTTCTAGGCGGCCAGGATCGTGCCACCGCGCGACGCAAATGTCTCCCCAAGTCTTGCACTTGGTCTTGGGCCGGTTTGAACCCATTGTTCACCACCTCCCACCGCGTAGGGACAGAAACGGGCGTGGTTTGTAGACGATCGGGCACTTCTGGCAGCTTCTAGGAGAAAATGATCAAAAAAACTATGACGCGAACACGGGAAAGTCCGGGACTTTTGATATGTTGTTCAGTACACTTAGTAGACCCTCTGTGCAAATTTATAGCTCAACGGTATTTTATTCCCGGTCATAACCTAAACTTACTGGACTAGTCGCTCGAGTTCCGGGCGGCGAGGGGCGCCGCGCGCAGTCCAGCGGCCGGCCCTCGAACTGGCACTCCGCCAGCACCGTAGGGAACTGCAGCGGGGGGCACGACGCTGCAAACACCACGGAAAGCAAAGGTGCGCCCTGAATACTGAATGCTCTTAGCATAGCACTGCGTGTCTATGACTTCAGCATGCGCATTGCGTGCGTGAAGCACGATTACGGACATCCCTCCGGCAGGGCATCCCGGGTCAGAGCCAAGCCGGCCAAGGCCAACAACACGAACTGAGTAAGCCTTGAGTCCAACTTCTCGTCGCGACCCGAACAAGATGGTTCAACGCCATTCCAGCCGTTCTTCATACGTCCAAGAGGGTAGCTTCACGGCGGACACAACGGCCGATGGAGGCGAGAACACGGCATCATGGCATGGCAATAAGAAGACGCCGCGCACGCGTCAGATTTCTATGCATGAGCCAATGAATTTTAGAATTTGCTCGTATTGTTAACCGAAAATGCCACCCCGAAATCCGTGTTGCCAATTTAATTTTCGGAAACGAGTTTTCACGACCCCCTTTGAGGCCATTTCCCACTTTGGCCCAGCTAATGGTGTGGTTTGCCCCCTTAGATTGAATTGATCGGGTTTACGTTTCAGACCGCCAGAGGTGGACCCTTGAGACATTCCCTCTCCCCAAATCAAGTCCCTGCGTCAACCTGGGATGGAATGGCAGACCCTCCGAAAAGTGCACGGATCGACAAAGCCGTCCGTGTGTTAATTGGTGGAAGCAGTTCCTAGGCTAGAGGGGGAGTTTTGGGAACGCTAAGGAGCTACTCTTTCGTAAAGAGGGGGCCTGTCAGGCCGGCGCTGTCTGTGCCACCTGGGGATTTGCATGCGTCAGAGTGCGGCCGCCGCCGTAGCGGCGGCGACTCGGGTCTATATCGTGTGTCCGACCTCCGATATTGCGAACTTAAGGAAAGTTACACCTAAACTATCCAAAACTACCCTCGGTTGTTGAACTACGAGGTCGGGGAAAAGTGAGGTCAGACAAACGATGTAACCCCGGCGACTCTGCGCGAGGATGAAGTAAGTCGTCACTGGCAGGTCTGTTCAGTCCCACGCCTTGAAGAGCTGCGTGGCAATCGTGAATATGCACCCTGTAATTATGTAAAAGATTTGAATAAGAAACTTTTGACACCGCCTTGTTGTGTCCGCTGTGTTTCGTGTCGGGAAGTGACAAGCAAGAGACAACGTTGCGTCAGGACTGATGTTTATTATGGAAGGCAGAGCCTTATTTAACGTTTACACACAGTGCTGCCAATACACGACCAGCAAGTTTACAACACCCTTCAATAAATACAAGGTAGGCGTACGCCAGACCGCGTCGTGGCGTAACAGGCTTCGCTCATCGCGAATCACTGTTCCGCCACTCCACGCCTGGCGCACGCCTACGCACGCCTACCTTGGCCAGCCGGCGGCTGTCACCTGACCACTACGACCCTGCGGGGCTAATCAGTCAGTAGGGCGCCCTGCGGGCGTCACTCTCTCCGCACGGTCGCAACCACGCTCATGTTCTGGCTTCCGAACGTATCTTACATCATCCTTTCGTTATTAATGCCGCTCAACCAGTCCTGACCTACCCTTACCTGCCTGAGCCTAACCTCCCCAAACCTCCACTAACCTAACCGAGCGTAACCCACTCGAGTCACTGATCCGCCCCTCCACGACAGGCGCATGGCGCGTACTGACCTCACCTAACCGGCGGATATTAAATTTTAGACCACTGGTGAAAATTATTTAAGAAACCGCTTGGGCTACGGTGCCCCTGAGGGGAGGTTGATTCTGGTATGATGCTAGAAAGATGTGGTCCAAATTTGAGCTCTCTACGTCTAACCGTTCTCAAGAAATCGCGCGGATAGACAGACCGACAGACAAACAGACAAAACATTTTTGACCTTGTCGGGTAAGGGCTTCGCTTTCGCTCAGCCAATAAATAATATATATCAAACTTATTAGTGATAAAACTAAACAAGTTAAATATCACCAGCAAAAGTTAATCAAAATCACAAGCCACCTATCACAATTAACAATTACCACAATTGCAGTTTATCAATCACCTTTACCCCTTCAAATAAAAAAAGATTTAGCCTCTGGGGCGATTGACTTGTTCTGTTACTCCTTCTGAGGGGAAGTTTTAGAGCCTGGGGGGAGAGGGGAGGGGGGCATTGGGTTGATGGCTAAATACAGCATTATAAGCAAGGTAATGACTAATTATTGGCTCATCATTTTGACGAGGTTTTATCATAGATGAACTTCTCCTAAACGCACTGACGGTTGTTTGGACAAAATATGATCTAGGCGCATTACATATTTGCATTATTATACCTGGCTCCCATAAGTTAGAACATTCAACACATTGCATAGTGTCCTCCATTATACTTAATTTCATTTCCTTTGGCAAATTTGTCATAATTTTCCCGCATTCTTTTCTGTTAAAGAAAGAGTTTGGAATGAACATCAGGAACAACCAATGGGTTTAAAACATAAGATCTTATAGATAACTTGGTTTTTAACGAACGTCTCAAGCAATCGATTTGGTGAAGCATTCAGGTCAGGTGTTGGGGTAGTTCTATAATTTGCTGAGCGATAGCGACTCTTGGCCGTGAGAAAGGATAGTAGAGGGCTGCACCCCCGCAGCACATCATTTCTAATCATTTTTTTCTTAGTATTTTATAACAATTGTAAAAATTTTGTAAGAAGCTGCCCAAGACACGGTGCCTTGAGTGTGAGTTGGACTCCGATGTGCTGGTAGGAAGATATGGTCCAAATTTCAGCCTTCTACGACTGACCGTTCTCGAGAAATCGCGCGGACAGAAAGACAGACAGACA
Source organism: Megalurothrips usitatus (assembly GCA_026979955.1). NCBI lineage: Eukaryota > Metazoa > Arthropoda > Insecta > Thysanoptera > Thripidae > Megalurothrips > Megalurothrips usitatus. Next base: position 1,654,367 of record CM049602.1, read on the forward strand.
AAACACTTTTGACCCAGTCGGTCCAGGGCTTCCCTATCGCTCAGCCAAAAATTTAGAATCCACCGGTTGGGTGAGGTCATTATGCGCCATGCGCCTGTGAGGGAGGGGCGGATCACTGACTCGAGTGGGTTACGCTTGGTTGGGTTAGGATCCTGGGTAGGTTAGGACTGGTTTAGTGACATTGATGACGAAAAGGTGATGTAAGATGCGTTCGGCAGTCAGAACATGAGTGCGGTTGCTGTGCGGAAGGACTGACGCCCGCAGTGCGTCCTACTGACTGGCCCCGCAGGATCCTACGTCAGGCGACAGCTGCCGGCAGGCAAAGGTAGCCTGTTACGCCACGACGCGGACTTGCGCACGCCCACCTTGTGAAGAAGACATTTCTGAAAATTTTCCTCAGTGTAATCTTGACACTCAGGTATTTTCTAGCTAAATCAGAGGCCTTCTCCGCAAGTCCATTAGATTGATGATAATGAGGACTGCAAGTAAAAATTTTAAATCCAAATTCCGCAAAAAAACTTTGACACCTATGTAAAAGAAAATGCATATTGTCAGCCAACACATTCCTCGGAATGCCATGTGTAGCAAAGAGAGATTCTAAAGCAGTGACAACAGATTGATAATTTTTATAACTAATTTTTACTACATCCAGCCACTTACTATAAGAATCTATGACAATAAAATATGGTTGACTTTCGAAGTCCAATATTTCACAAGCTATAACTTCAAATGGAAGTTCACGTATTTCTCCAAGCACTACTTCCGTTTTCCTCTGCAAAGGAGTATGTCTATTGCAGACATGACAGACAAAATTCTCTATCTTCTCTAGCTTCCGCAACATACATTAATTTACCTGGTAGGTACTGGACATCAAAGTTGTAAGCAAGAGTCCGAAGACGCCAAGGTGCGACCAACTAGTATAGTCCACCTCCACTAGCTCTACGGGACTTTTATTTCTTTTCACGCGTTTTGCAGCTCAAACTCTCAAACCTTGGCTACGGTGGCGCAGCGCCGCTGGGGAAATCGACGACTTGAGCAATCATGCTTCCACCGGCTGCGCCTGTTGGATGACCTGATCTCTGCTCTGCAGCAATACATCGATAGTCTCGTGTCGTCTGCTATTGACTCTCGATTCTGTTCGATACCCTGATCATTCCAAGTCTATATAAGATGTTACATTACTCTGAATAAACTCTCTCTTGTATTTCAAATCTTCTACCTGTGTTCGTCATTGACTCCACATCGTCCCCCACCAACAGGTTATGGGCCCAGGTGGCTTAGTGACAGTGTGACAGTGTGACAGTGCGACAGTGTGTGAAATAGGTGGAACTAATCTCACGCTCTCTCTCTCCGATTCAAAATAATTTATTTTGCTCTTAAATCTCGCGTATCGTGTCCATTTTCAATTGACGCCACAATGGCTGAGAAAATGACCGAAATGTCTAATATGACGACGCTCAAGAACGCGGCAAATTATACTATGTGGGCATTTCAGCTCAAAATCTTGTTTGAAGCGAAAGACCTCTTAAAGTTTGTTGACGGAACGGTATCTCTTGAAGATGTTCCTAATGACCAAGTAAATTTGTGGAAGGAGGAGGACGCCAAGGCAAAGCTGTACATTATGATGTCCACGGACATCAAAGTTAAGCAGCATCTTCTCACTTGCACCACTAGCTATGAAATGTTTGAAAAGTTAAAGAACATCTATGAAAAGGACACAGAGCACCAGAAGTGCTATCTTCTACAGGAATTTTATTCCTATAAGTGGTCCAAATCAGTAAATGTTCTAGATAACATCAGCAAGCTGAAACAACTAGCATTTCAAATTACGTCCCTTGGCCACGTAATGAATGATACAGCAATTGTCACCAAGATTTCCAGTATCCTGCCAAAGGAGTACAATGCATTCGCAACCGCATGGGACTCTGTTCCCCAAGCGGACAAAACCCTGGACAATCTGTGTGCTAGACTGCAATTGGAAGAATCCAAGCAGGCTTCCTCTTCGAAGGATGATGAAGTTGTGGCATTCACTGCAACCAGCAAGAAAGTTACTTGCAATAAGTGCAAAAAGCCAGGGCACTATGCTAAGAAATGTTGGTCTAAACCATGCAGAACTTGCAAGAAGTTTAATCACAAAACTGAGGACTGCAGGTTCAAAAAGTTTTGTAAAACTTGCAAGAAGAGTAATCATGACACCGCAGATTGTCGGTTCAAGAAAAGGAGGCAAGAAAGAGAGAGTGACAGTGAAAGTGAAAGCAAGAACAAGAGAAGCAGAAGTGAAAAGCAAGAAAATGCTCAAGAAGCAGTGTGCTTCATGGCTCTCAATGACCTTCGTCTGGAAGAAAGGTCCAAAAAAGTAAGTCACATGGCATTTGTTGTTGACAGTAGAGCAACTGGCCACATGGTCAACTGCCCTAACAATCTAAGTGATATAAAGCCAAGTACTCTGAGTATTACAACCGCTAAGCAAGGAGCCAAATTGGCATCTCCCTTCAGTGGTAAACTCGAGTTCAAAACCTGTAACTTACTGAATGTAAACTATGTTCCAGGACTAACGAAGAACCTAATCTCAGTGGCAGAGATAACCAGAGGTGATGCCTCAGTTGTGTTCTCCGAGGACAGAGTGGTTGTCTGCCGTGGCAAGGTGGTGGTACCCTCAAAACTCGTTATCTGTGAAGGAAGAAAAGAGAATGATTTGTTTCATGTTAACCTAAACCTTCAAAATAAACAAGCCTTATTTTGTGAAACTGACTTAAATCATTTCGCCGATTGGCACAGAAAAATGGGACACTTAGGGGCTAACAACCTCTACAACCTACAAAACATGTGCTCAGGATTGAAGTTTAGCTTTCCTATACACAATTTTAAACTCGTGTGCAGCATTTGCGCAGAGTCCAATATCCATAAACTTCCTCACTCTAAAACCCGTGAAAGGGCCACACGACATCTGGAGCTGATCCATACAGATGTAGGATGCGTAAGCCCAGAGACACATGATGAGAAAAAGTATTACCTCCTAGTCCTAGACGACTTCACGCATTTTGCAACAACATATCTTATGACTAACAAAAGTGAGAGCTCTGAATGTCTTAGACAATTCATTCTAGAGGCAGAAAATAAACTCCAAACAAAAGCATCCCAAATTCGATGTGATAATGGTGGTGAGTTTATTGTCAACAACCTCAAAGATTGGTGCAAATCTAAAGGTATAAAGCTTGACTATACTATCCCCTACTGCCCTCAGCTTAACGGCAAAGCTGAAAGAATGAATAGAACCTTGGTCGAAAAGACAAGAGCATTGCTTAATGACTCTAAAATGCCAAAAGACATGTGGGGTGAAGCCCTGAGAACTGCTACGTATTTGGCAAATAGAAGTCCATCTAAAACAGTTGACAAACTTCCCATAGAGAAGTGGACAAGTAAGCCACAAGATCTGTCCAACATACAACTGTTCGGGTCTCTAGTGTATTCCAAAATAAATAGTTATACACGTAAACTAGATAATAAAGGCAAACATGCTGTGTTCATAGGATATTGTCCTAACGGATACAGACTTTGGGATCCACAACTCAAAAGAGTTTATCTAGCAAGAGACGTTATATTTACAAATCAACCAGGTTTCAGTCTGATGCACAATTCTGAGGCTCCTTTAATAATTCATCTTGAAAACAAAACAGCTCCACCACAAAACCCAGTAAATGAGCAACAGGAAGCTCAAGCTGAAGGTATTGATCAAGTAGATCAAGGGGGAGAGCTCCAACAAGGACAAGATGATCACCATATGGAAGCTGAAACAGATGATGAAATCAATGTTGAACCAATCCCTGAACCAGAATACAATTTGAGAGATAGAAGTACACTTAAAATCCCAAGCAGACTAAAAGATTATGAAATCTACCCTAGTGCTGGAGAAGATGTACCACTCTCGTTCCAATCATGCTCCTTGGATCCACAATGGCAAAAAGCTATTGAAGAGGAAAAAAATGCATTAGTCAAAAACAAGACATGGGAACTGGTAGACATAGATTGTGCAATCGGAAAAGAAATCGTTAGTAGCAAATGGGTCTTTAGAATTAAAGACAATGGCAAGTACAGAGCTAGACTCGTAGCCAGAGGATGCCAACAAAAAGGACATCTGGACTTTGAAGAAACATTCAGTACGGTCGTTGACACAACGAACCTTAGGATGTTACTTGCTCTTGCAGCACAAAACAACATACACATCCAAATATTTGATGTGAAAACTGCATTCCTCAATGGTTTTTTGGAACAGGAAATTTATATGAAAATACCAGAAGGGTTTGATAACAAAGGCAAAGTATGTCTACTAAAAAAGGCATTGTACGGCCTCAAACAAGCTCCTCTCAGATGGTATCTAAGACTTACATCATTCTTAAAAGATGAAAACATCACTCAGCTCAAAAGCGACAGATGCATCTTTAAAAGCAATGACTGCTCCATGTACGTAGCCATTTATGTCGATGACGGCATTATAATTGGAAAAGATCTGAAACAAATACAGAATCTAGTAGACAAACTCCAAGCAACATTTGAGGTTGGTGTAACACAAAACCCAACAACATATCTTGGAATGGAAATTACCAGAAATGGTAATACCATAACATTATCACAGAAAGGCTATGCTAACAAAATACTTCAAAAATATGGAATGGCTGACTGCAAACCAGCAGCAACTCCAATTGAACCCAAAGGGAAGGAAATTCAAATAAAAACAAATAAGCAAACAGAATTTCCATACAGGCAAGTAGTAGGAAGCCTACAACACCTTTCGTGTAAAACTAGACCTGACTTGGCCTTCGCTGTGAACTATGTAAATAGGTTTGTGGAAAACCCAACAAACACTGATATAAATAATGTAAAGCGCATACTGAGATATCTAAAAGGCAATCCAGACAAAGGTCTGCAATATTCAAATCAAGATGCCATACAAGCGTACAGTGACTCAGATTATGCAGGGTCAGGACCCGAAGGAAAAATGAAAAGTACTACAGGCTATGTACTAACCTATGCAAAGGGACCCATAGCATGGTGCTCACGCAAACAAGGAATAGTGGCATTATCAACAACAGAGGCCGAATATATCGCCGCTGCTGAATGCTGTAAAGAAATACAATTCATCACTACACTGTATAAAGAGTTAACAAATAAACAAGCAGTAACAAACTTACATGTCGATAACCAAAGTGCCATAAAGCTCGTAAAGGCGGGACAAATGAACCGTCGCAGCAAGCACATCGACGTAAGGTATTACTTTATCAGTGAAGCGTATGAAAACAAATTGTTTAACCTTCAATACTGCCCTACTGATGACCAGTTGGCTGATATATTTACAAAACCTTTGATGTTAAACAAATATTCTAAGTTCAGAGATGCTCTTGTGATGCAAGCTTAAATAAGCAAGGACTCAGCAATTAGCATTAGCAATTGTCTGTAGTACCGCTGCATACAACAATAATCTTCACCAATAAGTGTCGATTAAAGGGGCGTGTTGGATGACCTGATCTCTGCTCTGCAGCAATACATCGATAGTCTCGTGTCGTCTGCTATTGACTCTCGATTCTGTTCGATACCCTGATCATTCCAAGTCTATATAAGATGTTACATTACTCTGAATAAACTCTCTCTTGTATTTCTAATCTTCTACCTGTGTTCGTCATTGACTCCACATCGTCCCCCACCAACAGCGCCATGTTGTGTCCGCTGTGGTTGAGGTCGGGAAGTGACAAGCAAGAGACGACGTTGAGTCAGGACTGATTTTTATTACGGAAGGAAGAGTCTTGTATAACTTTCACATACAGTGCTTCCAATACACGAATAGAAAGTACACAACACATCTTGTCACCAAGTGGCACGGTATTCCCACCTTTCTCGCACTTCCAGTTTGCTACATAAGTACAAACTCTGTAAGGTTCTCCTTTTAATGTCAGGTGGTGGATGGTTATGAAGTAACCAGTGGTTGACAGAAGATATGAACGTATAAATGACAAGTAAGGTACTGTCTTTGTCAACTGGACCTCCTGTAAAGAGAGTTTTAAACTATGCCACTGGTGAGAAATCATTTCTAAGTAACACTTCAAAATATTCGTAAAATATACGAAAAATTTAGACTTAAAATTTCGTTAAGGCCAGCCTACGGCAAAGTCGTAACTTGTGTTGCCCGGCATTGCACTGCTGTTAGAGGTTCTTATGGTGACTCCGACTAGCCTGACGACACACACACCTAACGGCTGAGTGTAGCTTCAGACGGGGGGATCAAGGCTTTGGTTGACGTAGAGACTCGATTATGGGTATGGAAACCACCAAGTACTCACTTCCGAATGCTATTCGTCCGAAGGCCGTGACACGTCTGCCGGCGCGTCGCTAGGCGAGCTTAGAATCGACGGCGCGAATGCGTCAGTCTGATGTCCGAACTAACACCAAACATTTAAAGTAACTCCCTAAAAATGGCAAAAAATTGAGGCTTACGCTCTTACCCTTTCACGTCCTCGCTCTCGGCGTGGCGCAACTAAATACGACTACGCTCTCTTTCCTCTCGCTCTAGGCGCGGCCTAACTAAACAAAGGTCTCGTCTGGTGGCAGCCGCCGGCAGGCCAAGGTAGGCGCGCGCCAGACGTGCAGTGGCGGAACAGCGATGAGCGATAAGCGAATAAACCCGTTACGCCACGACGCGGTCTGGCGTGCGCCTACCTTGTTCTGTTTAATTCGATCGGTCTGTTATCTGTGTTTCTTGTGCACCGGAACTAATGTCAGTAGTGTTTCTTCTATGACTGTCTCATGAGCTAAATTTCACTGTAAATTTTTTGCAGTCATTACGAATGTTTTGTTCCTGTTTAGAATGATCTGACTTCTGACTCTGGATCGCCTCTGGGTGGCTGAATTGCCAACGCTATGCACTGATAGCAAGGCGTCGTGTGGGCTCCTCGCCGTGGTACTAAACGGATCGTTGGGGCTCAAAGCGCGGTTCATTGGAAGATGTAAGATCTGCGGGCACGATTTCGGGGTTTGTAAGATCCGTAGACGGTAACAAAGCAAAATTTATTTATTTCGCATTAGTGAGGGGCAAGAGTAAGGTACCGTGTTCGGTACTTTAAAATCAGGTAAAAAGACTTTTCCGACCGTTTTGCATGGGAACGCTCGACACCACATGTATTGGCCGCGCGATAGCGAAGCCCCTACCCGACTGGCCTCGTTTTGTCTGTGGGCTTCTCGAGAACGGTTGGTCGTGGAAGACCCGAATGAAGACCACACCTTTCTTGCAACATACCAGAGTCAACCTCACCTCAGGGGCACCACAGCCCAAGCGGTAAGCGTTAGGTGTTCATGGAGGGGCCGATCAGTGACTCGAGTGGGTTGCTATACAAACTCAAGAGTGCGGTAACAATCGTGATGGTCACTACACTGCAGGGAAAGCGTGATGGGCGTTAAGTTCAGACAGGTAAGGGTAGGTTACGACTGGTTAGGCAGCAGTGGAAACGAAGGAATAAAGTATGATACTTTCGCCCCCCCCCCCCCCTGAAAACGAGCACAGTTACGACCGTCGAACTGACGAATTAGCTCCGCAGGTGAAAACTGCCCCGGCAGGCCAAAGTAGACGTGTGCCACGGGCGATGGGCGAAGCCTATTACGCCACGGCGCGGTCTGGCGCACACCTACCTCGTTCGTAAAGTGTAACAATGCGGGGGGTCGCAGCCTTCCGTAGATATTTGTGCGCAGCCCGCATCCCCGTTTCTCTTAATCCGCAATCGCACCTGATTGCACCGTCGCTGGCACCACAACGCTGAGCACGAACAGGAGGGGGATCATCGTGCTGCCGGCGACTCCTCGTCGTGATCGGCCTGTGCGAGAAACAGGGCCGAGCTTCTTCGGAGAGGCCTGCCTCTGCGTATCCGCAGCCCGACTGCCGGCGGGTGCCTCCAGCCTAGAGTCGGGAGACGGGCTGGCAGCGAATACCCGGACGCGCCCGAATATGTCCGCTGTCCGTGTCTGCCTCTGCCTCTGCCCGCCCGTTTCCCGGCCCCGCTCCAGCTGCGAGACGCCTCCGCGACCTTGGTGCGCCGGCGGCATCGGCCGCAGCCCGACACCCGCACCGCTCCTGCGGCTCTAATTGGGCCGACCGCGACGGGAGGGAATCCCAGGCGGGAGCCTCCGTGACTATGACCACTGTCGGACTAGCCTGGTCGGGAAGGTGGGGTTTCCCGCCAGGGCCGTCGGTCGGAAGCGGAGGGCCGACGGCTCGTAAGGCGCGCCGGCCGCTCTACGAACCCAAGATTGTGGTCACAAGCTTTCCCTAAAGCGGTGGTCACCACGCTGAAGGAAAAGCGTAGGAGAGGTGTGGAGAAACACCACTGGCACTCTCTTCACTGCGTTCCCATGCGCTTACATAGGGATCATGAGTTCGTCTGGGCGGACATGTGACTTATCATTACCGTTCAAATTTGGAGGATAGATCTCTTATGTGAAACGTACGTTGGAATTAATTTTTTTTGCCGCATTTGCCTTGATGATTGTTTTAAAATTTGTTACGCTTGGCCGCTGCGTGCGATGTGTCTGCAAGGTGCACTCCGTCGTAAGTCGCGACCGGCTGTGGTCAGTGATTTTAATCTTTCCAAAACTACTTCCTGCCGGACACCATCTCGATTGTCTTGAAGCGGGGGCCGGATGCTGGACGATTAGCCTTAGCCATTTCAAGGCTAGAATATACTTGCTTCATTAGCCTTAAACCTTTCAAGGTGCAATTAGCCTTAAATCAAGAAATCTTTTTTCTGGGTGTGTTAGAGCGGAATTGCGTTACGGACTCCACATTTTTACAAGAGTGACTGAACTAACTGGCGGCTGGTGTTCCGCTTCCTCTCGAGCGATTATTCGCGGCTGAATGCCTGATAACAGCAGAACAAACTGATATAATCGGTCAACATTTGGACGAAAGCAGCGGCCCATTAAATCTGCGCTGGGTGTCCTGGCCTCTCAGTTGCCGTGGGCATGCGGGTCCTGCTCGCGGTGGTGTCGGTGCTGGCAGCAGCGGCAAGCGGCGGCGGCCCGCTGCCCAGCGCTGGCACCGCCCAGTTCAGGGATCTCGCGGACGGACGGGTGCTGGCAGCCATCCCGGGGCGTGTCCCCGTGGCCGGCCCTCCGGCGGGCGCGGCGCAGGGCCCTCACCTCGGCCCATCGCCCTGCACCTGCAGCAGCACGGCCTGCGCTTGCTGCGCGTACCTCGCGGTTGACATTCTCACCTTTCATTGGGAGAAAAAGGGTGCGTACTCCGTGCATGCTTCCTGCAAGGGACTACCGAAAGCAGCCGGAAGAAGGCACTCGAATAAGACTTTAGGAAGCTGCAGCAGAGTCTGAACGTCTGAGACGCTCGTGCCGAGAGCAGAATCTGAATAAATCTCAAAACAGGCTGGTTTGAACAATAGTTTAAACCGCTTAAGAGTTCTGATTCAAAACTAGAAACAAACGAGCCGAGCGGGGGTAGCTCTGTCCCTTTCTTCTGCTATTGGGTGGAGTGAGATAGCTGAATTTCAAATGTGTTTTTACGAGAACTTTTGCATTTCATGAGTTTAAAAGTAGGTTCGCTGTACTTGCCCGGTCACCCTCGATAATTCTGTTAGACAGATTTTTGATTTCTTGCCTCGTTATCGATCTACAGCAATTGGCCCCGTGGACCATAGATGCGCGTATAGTCGTGTCCCTTTCTTTCGCCATAAGAAGAAGTGAGATAGCTGACTTTTAAATCGATTTTCCGGCCACTTGGAAGCTTTTTCAAAGTGTAAAAACACGTCAGCGTGCCCTGCAAAAGTATCCTGCGTCCATGTGCACAGTTTCAGAAAATTCTTATAGAGGGCCATAAGGGCAATGCTTAAAAGAAAAAAAAAAGTCCAATCGGGTATAAGGCAACTTCGTTTCACTTCGTGCCTAAAAAAGAAAAAAAAGTCCAATCTGGTCAGACGGTAAGGTAACTCCCTTCCACTCCGTGCCTAAAGAGAGATCTGTAACCAACGGTTTTTTTTACAGTGTGTGAGGGTGTCGTCTCGCTGAGGTTCCTGCAAAGTTTTTGATCGGTGGACTGCAAAAATATTTCGTCATATGACAGGAAAATCTTTAAGAGACGAAATTATTATTTACTGTCACCTTCGTCACTTCTGGGAGGAACGTGTGGTACAATGATTGTTGTAAGACTTTTTCCGCTGAAAAATGTGCGACGAATAATTCTTAAACCGAATTTAAGAATAGATACTGATATGTAGAAAATTTTTACGGTTCGCACTGGATGGGAAGGCAATCCTTCCGGCTGTAAGCGGGGAGGGGCCAACTCGCCGCGTCGGATTGGGCATTACGAAACACCGCAGAGGAGGCTCGGCTCGCACGTGGAACTGAGTAGACATCTCTCATTTCGGAGTGCGACTTTTCTCATAGTCAGCTGCTGCACGTAGGGAAAATTTAGCTGTCTCTGCTAGGCATAGCCTAGCAGTATATTTATAGATGAATTTCAGCTAAACATAGCTGCGGCAGTTTTTAAAAAAATTGCTGTAGATACGCTGGTAATTTTATTTGCTACAAGCTCCTAAAGCTCTTTGGGGGCTCTTTGTACGCAGTCTGCGTGAATGTCTTCGCCTCCGAGGGGACGGTCGTCATTGGACTCATCGTGGAAGAGGAGGTTGTGATCGACCGTTGGGAACTGCAGCTGTTGGACGGAGTTCTAGGTATGCTGTGTATACTTAAAGCGTACTATTGTACGGAAGAACGCTTTCGAATTAGACATTAGGAAGACGAGGCAGCGTCTAAACGCCAGTTTAGGATTTACAGTTCATGGTAACAACTTAAAATATGTGTCGACTGTTGGCGCGTTGTTAGATGAGTTACTTGAGATCACGTACTTTGAAATGGATTACTGCTAAACTTTGCTCTCGGAAAAAAGGAATTTCTCTATTTTAGGTAATAAGTGTTCGCTGTGACGATTTTCGCTGTTCTAGCGAACATTATCGCTGATTCAGCAGATATTTTTATTGAATGAGTAAAGAGTAGTTTGCTGCTATGGCAAACACTCGTTGACTGACTTGTGTTCGCTCATTCACTGACCATGTTCACCATGCGAGCGAAAGTGTTTGCTAAAACAGCGAACACAAAAAATCAAGTTAGTCCAACGGCGGTCCTCCGAGTAAAGTTGACTACCGGCAGGCGAAGCACATGCACGTCTGTTTGGCGTAACGGATGCCGTACCCAGCAGACAACCTGGAGCTCTCGGGTTCGAATCCCGGGATCGAACCTGTGTTCCACGGCTATTACTTGCACCAGGACCAGCGCTCTTGAACGCTGCTGAAGCAGCGAACATCCATTCGCCAGTACTGGAGCGAAAGGTCCCATTTCTATTTTTCAAATTTTTATTCCCTGGTCCAGCGAAAATTTTTCGCTGCTTTAGCGAAAATTTATTCAGCGAACAAAAATTCGCTGTTTTAGCGATTTTGTTACTGAGAGCCAGTCAGTAGTCAGTCAGTAGTCAAAAAATCGCTGAAACAGCAAGAAAATCGCTGTTTTAGCGAATTATTTTTTTTCCGTGCTGTTACAGAGCTATCGTTTCTCGGGTCTTCGAGCACCCACACTTTTCCGCCGCGGGTTGCCTCTTCTGTTTAACGAGTCGTCCGTGAGAGTGAGAGTGGGCGTGGTCCGTGGTGCTCAACATCGCTAATTTTGTCCGCAGGCCCTCAAGAGTTCTGTGTCATCTACCCGCCAGCTTTCCTCGACTTTTGCTTGCGCCTGGTCAACATCTACTTCGAGAACGGCACCCTGCATCTTTGCATCGACCTGCTGGCCCGCAGCCCGCACTGGCCCGTGTCCACGATGCACTTTCATTGCTTGACATTCCCTGCGCCGCACCTTTTCAGAAACAACTCCGCTACCGCCACTCATCCCATAGCTCCTCCCAGACCGCCACATCGGCCGGGTGCCCATCGACCAGTGCATGATAAATTCTAGCGCCCGATACGTTAAGTCAAATTTATCAATAAAACAGTCAAAAAGTCATGGATTTACATACCCCGTAAAAAAAACGACAATAAAACGGCCGAACAGAATTGTTTTAACTGTCACTGTACCTGTCCGCCCGATTTATCGATAACGGTTAGCCGTAGGCAGAGGGCTCAAATTTAAATCACGTCTTTTTAACATCATACTGACGTCAGCCTCGCCTAGTTCCGTTGACCAAATTCTTTTGAGATAACTTTTACACCAGGTCTACAATTTTAACATACTTTACAACGCTTTCCGAATGTACCACACGCGCGGGCTCATGTTGATATTTCGAATGTACGATTGGAGTTAGTAAACTTGCCTAAAGAATTTGTTTTGCTCACTGATACCTACAGCAGCTGTGACCTGCAGCTGAAACTGGTGGTGGGTCTTAACTACTTGCGTACATATGTTAGTAATCATATTCAGTTTAAAGGAGTTTTTAAATAATTTGTCAACCGCTTGAGTTGGCCGTATGCCACACTGTAAGAAAATGTCGTTATAAAACGGCTGCACTAAAACTACTTATTCACAAAATCTTCGTTAAATTGCGACATTTTTCGGATGCGATAAACTGCGCGTAGGCGCATGCCTTTGAGGCACAATCTTGTTGCCTATATTCTGAGACAGAGTTGGCACCTTCCTAAATTGTTTTCTTTCATCTAAATGCTGTGAATTTCTGTGTGCGTGATTATTTCTAAAAAAATTGTATTTGGGTTATGTACACAAAATCATGCGTATTCCCTTTTAAAACTTGAACGATGAATAACTGCTAATCCGTTGGGAACCATATTTTAACCGACTCTGGATCTGGTGCTGATAGAAGCGCAGGAGCGTCGTCGTCTCGTCGCTGAGGAAAAAACTGGTGCAGCCAGTCCTTGAGATGCGGCTCGTCAAGATTGGCGAGGATGTGTGGTCCATGTGTGCCGTAAGTTATTACCACAACACCACGAATGTACCATCGGTCACCTGAGCGGACGTGAGCTGCTGCGCCCCTCAAAATTAAGGTGTTCTCATCTGCAAAGAAGGGAAAAATTTGGTTTAAAATAAGGTAAAAAAAATAGGTTAAAAATAGGAGCAGATTTTCCTTAATGTACTAATAAAAATAGATTTTAAATAAATTTAGAAGGTCTCAGATTTTCCTTAATGTACTAATAAAAATAGATTTTAAATAAATTTAAAAGGTCTGAATGTCATCGACGCGTGAGTCCCACCAGAAGCGAAGTTTTGTAGCGTAATTTTTGCATCATTTTTGCACATGTAAACCCGTCTCGAAACCCGTTCCTGTGATGGAAACTCGTGTTAAATGCCTGACAGCGATTCTAAATGAAACTAGAATGGCAAGAGCTGTTGTGGAACGACTTGTGTCATTGCGGTATTTGTCCTGCAAAGGATTAAACCGCCGGCGGCATTCTGGTGGCAGCTATAGACCTGTGGCAGTCTCTGGGGTGGATAACTACGGTGTTACAAAGATGGTGCAGGCGGTCTAAGCGTCAACCGTGATCACCAGCGTACCTGGTTTTGTGCTTAAGCAGATTCCCGCAGGACCCATATCGGGCTGTAGCCGCTGTGAATTGCTGCACTCCTCTATTTTTAACCGCATTGTCACACCGTTTACTTCAGACCGCTCATGACTGCCCCCGTGAGATGGAATCTGAAACAAACACATGTGTGAAAAACTAGTCCTGCAGTAGCACCATCGAGCTAAAACTAGCGTGTCCTCTAATGATTAAGAGTAATTTTTATGGTGATGGGAAGATCGAGAGTGATGAATAAGTCATAATGACAATCGCGCGCTCGCTCACACAATATGAGTGTTTCTGAAAAGGGGCAGGGGGCTCCCCGGATATTCATCTTAGTAGATCAGAGCTCAAAATGTAATCATGTCTTCCCTTAGAGAACAATACACCTGAATATCACCTGCCAGTACACCTGAAAGTACACTTACCACGCCTATTTGGCCGTGCTGGATGCGGGGAAGGGTGTTTGAGAGATCGATACAAGCCAGCATGCTCTTCGCGAATGGTGTCTTCAGTTCCAGCAGCGCGACGTCGTATGCGTGTGCGTCTCTCACCCGACGCTGCAGATCGTGCACGTGCACGGCGCGCACCTGACGTTGCAACAGAAGACCAAGGAGACTAGAGAAGAACCCACGCTCAACGCGCCAATAACTCAAAACCAGAACAAGCAATCAGTCGTTTAAAAACGAAGATTACCTGGAAAGACATTTGCTTTTAAACGAATATTTTAAGAATTTTTTTTTCAATCGAAAAACATGAGGAATTTGCATGTCACTTTCTCAGTTAACAGGATAATACGTGGTTTTCAAATGTGACAAAGTCAATTAAGGCTTCCAAATACTTTTGACAAACAGATATCACATAGTGGAATATGTCGTTATTCTATGAAGTTTTCTAGAATCATTAAGTGTTACATTATAGTCGATAAAACGCCAGTCTTTTGCAGTGCAACCGTACTCGTTTTCCTGCATTTGTATGGGGTCCGGCGAACATTTTAATATGGCTCTGACAGCTAGGCCCTTACCTTGGACATCTCTTCCCTCCATGATGGACTGACCCATAGCACGCGTATCCTGTCAGGAGCGTAAGCAAAAACGTCCCCGGTATCATTCGAGTGATCAAAGGGGCTGACGAGGTAAGTGCCAACTGTAAATAAACATTGTAATGACTATCCCTGGCCGTGTGTTTCATTTGCATTGAGGACGTGATTGATTTTTTGAAGTGTTTTAGTGTTAAACAGTGTTATCGGTTTAAGTGGTGGATTGTTCAGCTACATAGGTAATAGATGTCTAACATTTTGGTTGACTTTTGACTGCCACACTCTTTTACTTTCAGTGATAAGTGGTTTAAGTGGAACAGAGGCAAATGATGTAGGACGAGGGCCTCGAAGATGAAGCAGAAAAATGATTACTTGGCACAACTAATTTATTTGTTGATTTTGATACAACCACGAAATTCAGTTTCGGGAACTGAGAATTGGTTAAGGCAACCAATTCTCGGCTCCCACCGCAAAATTTATGATTTTTTTCAATTTTGCTCATGCAATTTAGAATTAGTTCCTCTAAAGAAATTTGGCAAAACTTTTGGTTCTCGCAACTATATTTTTTGATTGGCCCAAAACCAACGAACAAATTCGTTATGCCAACTAACCATTTTTTCCCGTGACACGGGGCCACGTCTTAACTCTTATGTACAAAGGTTGCGGAAATACTTTCCTAAGCGTGGGAAAATACACAGTTACGTACAGACCGGACGTCTACGTCACAATAAACATGGCTGTCAAAATCCCTAAATTTGTGTGCACATCCACATTGTGGTCGAGTGACTTGCCCCTCAGTGTGCACCCATGGTTGTTTTAATAGATGATTGCGTTGTGGTTGTTGACGTCAATGAATCCGCTGAGCAGATAAAAGTAGGAACAAACGCAGACCCACTGCGCCGCTTGTTTGTTTTGTCGGCTGCGCATGCGCAGTCGGTTTGCGCTTGTTCTTCCTTTCATCTTCCGACCGGATTCAGTGACGTCAGCAGCGCCTGCAGTCACAACGAAATCGTCAATTGATATTTGTTTTACTACGTCGGTACAAAACGCCTATTCATGATTTACCTGTCAGAACGAGGTCGTGGCGAATCAGTGCACCAACAAAGTGGTTGACTTTGTCGGGTTCTTGCACCGTGACGTGCACTGACCAGGGGAGGCTGCCGGGAAGAGTAGCGCCCGCAGTGAGGGTCTCCAGCGGCAGCGCCGTCTGCCCACACTGAGAACAGGTGTGAAAGCAAGTCGAAGTCGTCACTGGAGCATGAAATGAAATAATTAAGACCGGAAGCATTAGAAACTTAAAACGAAGTATTACGCGGAGTGTGCGTACAGCATAACAAATACCTCATAATATTAACAAAACAAATATTAAATTATGTTTATGCTGCTAGTCTCTGTTAAATCACATAGGCGGGCTTTGGAATTTCTCAAAAAAGCTCCCATAAGCTCAACAAGCTGGCCCGTCCCACCGTCGAACTTCAGTGCCGGTTCCGCTCTGCTTCACCCTCACCTCGGATCGACTGGGGGACTTGGCCAGCTTGGCCTGCCGGCGGTGTATGCGGTGGCTTTCGGCACGCGCCACAAGTCACTAGAGGTGTGTCCGGTGGCAAATATTTTTGTAACTATTAAAATCGTCACCTCAGCCCGTCCCGGCTCGCGACGGAGTGCGCCTTGCAGGCGCACCACACGCGGCACACCCTAACCTGACAAATCAAACAATTCTCATGAAACGGAAACGCGACAAAATTTGAAAATTGTTGCTGCCGTACGTTTATATACGACATAAAAGGAGTATATCCTCCAAATTTAACGTTTCTGTGTAAACGATAAGCCAGCGAACAGACGTCCGGAAGAACGAACAGTCGGCATCAGATTATAAGCCTGTACGTTTCTACCGAAACATGTCGGGACGGGCTAAGAAGCCGCGTGGATGTTCAGCAGAATATCCGCTTCGTTAGGAGATGCATTGAATCTACGCTCTACAATTCGTATGAAAATATAAATAGACTCCTTTTGTTCTTAAGCAGCCTACAGGACAGACAACACCGAACGTATTTCGGTGTCAAAGTACGGCCATGGCTGTGCGCCATCGAATGACGCCCCTGTCGCGTACTTGCAGCTCTTATCAACGTCTACATACCGTCATTTTCTGTCCTAGAAACGTTCAAACTCATGTTAACTCCATCACATTTTGAATGGAAATCAATCTTCTGCCCAGAGTGCGCCCCAGGACATTCCAAATCGATTGGAAATGCGATTTCTCCACGTTTCACGCCAAAAGGCAGCTTAAATTTTTGAAAACGTTTTGGGTTGAAATTGACCTGTATTATGAAAATTACCTGACATCCCCACGGAGTTTCCTGAGTGGCACAACGTGTGTCCCTGTGTATGCGCTTACCGATACTGACTGTGGCTCGTTGGGGTTTCCCGGTGCTTCGTCGACAACGCCTTCCAGCTTTTCCTTCAGCCAAGCCTTCAGTGAGGGGTGCCCCAAGTCTGTCCACGCGTAGGGGCCATAGCCGGTCCCGAAGGAGTACGACGCGAGGCCGCGCACGTACCACTTACCCGTCGACTCGACTAGGAACGGTGCTCCGCCGTATATCTCCACTGGGCAAAGAAAAAATGTTAAAAGAGCAGCAACGCGGTACGATCGTCCTCGCTGAGAATAAATGAAGCATGATCATGGCCTGAAATTGAGCAATGAGGAGCTTAAAGAGCCCGTTTCGCAAACTTAACGAAACATTTTAAGGATTGAGGGGGAGAGTATAGCCTAGCGTGGTCCCCGGATTTAAAAATTCCAGCGCCGAAACCGCTGAGTGGTCCTTGGGGGCCAGGATTTCCAATGTTAAAAGCAGGTTAACGATTTTATGAACGTAAAACTGAGAAAGTATTCGGTTCGAACCGGGGTCTATCTGTCCGGCGATTCGACGCTTTACACAGCGCGGCTACACTGACATTGTCACAAGCTGCGGCGCCGGCCTGCGGGCCACGGGACGCCGAACTGGGAAGCCGAGGCAACAATAACAGAATATTAAAATTTATTGAAACGATAC
>CM049602.1:1672499-1807371 GCA_026979955.1 Megalurothrips usitatus
CAGAGCTCGTTTTCAGGTAGATGGAAACCACTGTTGTTTCCAACCAGAGCAACGCATTCATCACGACGCCTGTAGTGGGTCGGTACCTGAAGTTCTCTCCCATCTAACCAAACTTCCATCTGAACACGGAGAAAATTTCGGACAGGTGAAGTAGCGCGGGTCCTTGAGGCACAGTACGCTCCGAGGAGGCGTAACATGCACGTTTCAAAATTAGCGAGTGTATGTCGGTTGCCCGACCTCTCAGTTGCCCGACCCTTGTTCGGAGGTCGGGCAAGTGAGCGGTCCAACCTCGGGGTACGCGAACCTGAACTGACCAAAACTAAGCTAACCTAACCTAGCCTCGGACGTTCCTCACATTTTGCTGATTTTTAGGGGGTCGGACAAGGGTCGGGCAACTGAGAGCAAGTGAGCCGCACCGAAATTAGCGCCACATCGTGTGTACAATTTAAAGGCACGACCAGCTCCAAGCGTGGGACCTAGTGCGCCGAGCAGCACCGAGTGCAACCTGGTCCTGGCCCACGGCCTACACCAGCTAACACGCAGGCAAATAATTTGTCTATTTTTACAACATGTCATTTGAGCCAGTAAAACATTTTAAAAAAAAAACTGTTGGTGCCACACTAGTTTTTGTTGATCTATCTTTATGAAAGTGTTTAAGTGTGTGAAACCTAACCGTGCTCTTCGCAAGTAAAGTTCCACTGTAAAAATATTTCGTCATATGACGATAAATATTGATGACGAATATTTGTCACCTTTATGTTTCGTCACTACGATTTTCTCGTCGAAATATTCAGGTGACAAAATTTTCGTGACTTCTGGGCTAAACGTTTAAAATAATCTATCATTCCCAGATGCAATTGTTTTTTGTAACGATTTTTCGTCACAACATGTGTGACGAAAAAAAAACTTGAACAAAATTTAAAAGCACATTTCTTTTGTAAAGTAACGAAAAATATTTTTACAGTGTTCTTTGAAGGAGTCCAACCGCAAAGTCGTTTGCGGAAATAAGAATAAAGCCTGGCATTGTCGTTAACTTGATAAGATGATTCGTCGAGACGTTACACGTACCGTGCCCTTGGAGCCCTGCGCGAGCTCTGGCAAATGCGGCCCTGGTACGCAAATCGGCATCAGGGGAAGGGGAGTCTTCAATTTCAGGAGAGCCAGAGTGAAGAGCGCGCTGTGCTGCGCAGGGGCTGCCTCTTCTTTCCAATAGATTCTTTCTACCTGAATCAAAAGAAAATGTTATTAACGTTATTTAAAATTGCTAACGTAATTCCCCTTATTCCCGGAAAATGAAAACGAAGTCGTGCTTCACTCACAGTAAGAAATAGGAAACTCGAAAATAGAAAAAAAAATGTAATTAGAGCAACTAGGGTATAGACCATAAAATATTTTGCTGAATCTATTTTGATCGCTCAACGAGAATAGATTCACTACTGTCGGGCTGGTTTGCTTGCCGAAGTACTAGAATACGCCGCCGTTTTGCGGCACTTGAGCGGCGAACAAGATTTTCTGTCATAAGGCTCTGTAGGGAGCTGAGGCAAACCTTTAAAGTGGCATCTTTTAGGATTTCATTGGGAATGTTTGATAAATAGATTTGAAATAAATTCGAATTCCGTTTGTCTCCTCGATGGATCGGATTGTGGGTCCCTCGAAAAAGTCTGTGAACGAGATATAAATTTTCGGATTCCGACTGTTTCTGCATCCGCACGCACCTCAGCAATACGCCAACCGCTGCTGATGCTGTTCAAGTACTTCACGATGACCTCTGCGGTGGCCACCAGGACTACACCCCCGGTAGCGATAATATCCGCCGATGCTGCAAGTATTTATGATTTGCAATTGCCCTGTGTAATCAAGTGGCACTCAGAAAATCGTTTCTTTGATTCTAAAGTGCCTCCTTCCCTAGGAGAACGAGGGGATTTTTTAAAAATATTAAAACGCCTCTAGTTGTATAGAGAAGTGATTCCCTAGTCCCAAAATGTTGCTTCGATTTAAAGAAACGTTTTTATGAGTGCGCTTGTTAAGTGCTGAGATTTTTCGTAAGTGCGGATCAGGGAGTTTACGGGTGCCACGCACCCTCCGTGCATTGACTCACATGTAAGGACCATGTTGGGCTTGACCAAGGTTCCCGATCGGACGTTGTCATTCCGAATCACGACCTGAACGTTCCACTGCATGTGTACCAATTTTGGCCTCTCCAGGTCGCTGTCTTCGTCCACCACCTCGAAGTCATCGCTTTGGTCGATCACGCCGCACTAGGAGATTACAACAGTTAGCTTCGATGTGAATGAAGTCAGTCTAGTTAGTAACGTTGTGACAAGACCGGTGTGAGGCTAAAACACTGCAATCCCCAGTAATGTACAGCAAGCTACATGGCAGTTGCAGCTGTTTTTCTTCATTCGCTGTTGAGTGGGATTAGGTTTCACTATGATAAAGCTGTATATGTAATGACCATTGCAGGTAAGTGTGATGAACCTGGTGTCAGTACAGCGACCCTTCATCGCAAGAGACGTAGAGACGCCTAAAGATAAGGTGCAGGGTCCGGCAAATATTTTCTACTGTTAGATAAATTGCGATCTAAACTGGTCGAGCTTTCTCACATACCTCGGCTAGTGTCGGACGTTTTCCAGCGCACGTGGTCAGAGTTTTATCAGCCAACTGCTCCGAATGTACTGGGAAAAAACACAAAGAAAGAAATGTAAATGGCGCCATGTGTCGCGTACATATTTGCTACTTGAACGCCAATTTCTGTTGAACCTATGGTTTCAATTTGTCATTTCTACAATAGTTGCGTGTTGTTGAAACAACAACGTGTCATCAAATAATTTAATCGATCATTTCTTGTTCTGTGGCGGTACGGCAACCCCTTGAACCCGCAGCCGCCAGCGCCACCGGCCCCGATTGTCCGCGGCTGGCCGGTCCGCCAGACCGGCAGCGCCACCGAGCCGAGGTCGGCCTCCTCTAACCCGCACTAGCTGGCTGCATTTGGCAGGGCCCACGGCTCTTTCTTGTTATTTCCATTTGATATTTTGATTGTTTTATACTTGTTTGGTCAGGATTAAAGTTGTGCTTGCGACCTTTTGTCTATTTATTTGCCCCCCTTACGCCATTCCTACGGTTTTACCTATATACGGTAAAAGTTCGTTTAATTAAATTTATGACGTTAAGTCATTTCAACAAGTTCAACAATTTGTTTAAGTGGCAAACATTTACTGTTAGATGGATAGAATTGTTAGAAGACCAATAACACATCCTGTCAGTTCAACAGTTATTTTGTTGGAGTTAACATTCACTCAAAAATGCAATACACGGTAAATAGAAACAGACGCCTAAAGGTGGATTCACGCTCGGCGACAATTTCGAGAGCGACAGCTGGGCGACAGGTAGCGACAGTTAGCGACACGTACAGTCGCAGAAAGTTCTCGGGCCTTTCTTCGTGTGCCGTAGGAGCGATTCCTGATCTTTTATGAGGAGCCAAATGGCAGCTCATGAGAATCGACACCCTTGCGATCCCTGTCGTCATCTTTTCTGTCGCTTCAGCACGGCAGGCCTCCGAGAGAAGCATCGAGTTGAACAGTCACCTACTGGCGGGAAGGGGGAGGAAATTCAAATCTGGGACAGTTCGCGACAGCTCGCGACCGACAGGGCGGACATAACCTAATCGTCAGTGAGAGCCCGACACCTGGGCGACACTCCGCGACACCCTCGGACCGGCGTCCAGCCAATGGGAAACTACCAGCGACACCCTGCGACACGTGGTGACGTCACGGTCGCTGAGGTGTCGCACTAACTGTCGCTAGCTGTCGCGAACTGTCGCAGATTTGAATTTTTCCCTCGCGACGCCAGAGGGCGGCTCTGTCCCACACAAAGCACCTCTTGAAGAAGTATCGAACTGAAAGGACAAGAAAAGGATAACGACAGGGGTCGCAAGGGCGTTGCTTCTAAGGAACTGCCGTTTGCCTACTAATAAAACTGCAGAAATCGTTCCCACGGCACACGAAGAGCGACCCGGGAACTTTGGGCGACTGTCCGTGTCGCTAACTGTCGCTACCTGTCGCCCAGCTGTCGCTCCAGGAATTGTCGCCGAGCGTGAATCCACCTTAAAAACGAAGATCGTTTGGTTAATTGTGAACTGATGGCATCCATTTTTAACGAATATTTGTTCGTTATAAACAGATATGAGGAATCTGCAGGTCACGTTTACAGTTATACGGGCAAGTGGCCTCCATTGTATTGGAAAACGCAGCAATACGGTTTCGTAAGCTGATCCCAAACATGACGAATGTATTTTAGCTGCACACACAAGACTGACAAATTGATAATACCCTAGGAGATCACGTTTCTTTTTTAAAAATGTCGGTGTTAAGCTAGCCCCGACACGTTTCGGTAGAAACGGACAAGAGCCGGGCTTTACGTCTGATGCCGACTGTTCGTTCGGGCGGACGTGTGTACGCTACTTATCGTTTACGGATAAAGTTCAAATTTGGAGGTTAGACTTCTTTTGTGACGCAGATAAACATACAGTGGCAACAATTCTCAAATTTTGCCGCGTTCCTCTTTTATAAGTGTTCTATTTGTTGTTAGGGTCGGCCGCTGCGTGTGGTGCGTCTGCCCCCTCAAACGCCGCAGGCCAAGCTGGCCAAGTTCCACTGTCGAACCCCCTAGATGTAGTCTGAATCTCGTCTGGAACAGCGCATGAAAAACGAAAACGAAAGTCGTCCGGGTATCGTCCCAATGCCAATTCTCACAGTGACACGTGTCAGTGCGTACGTAAGTTACCGACAGAGGCGCCTTGGTCCACCAAACCATCGCGCCCGGGGGTGTCGTGCCACAGTGTCTATCCCGGCGCAGGGCCGGCTCGCAGTTCGCAGTCCGTGATTGGTCCACTTCCGAGATTAGGACAACGTTCAGACGAGATTCAGGTTTTGTCGGAGCGACGGGATTCCGCCTGGATTTGGTCCGAAACGTGACCGTTTTTCAGACCAAAGTCTAGAGGCTATGACGACCGAATTAAGACGGGCAGAGCACTCTTTACACTCATTAATACAGTCTGAACGGTTCAGAAGATATTCACATGCGTTTTCACCCGAGGTTTTTACCCGGGACTGGCACCGAGGTTCGACGTTGGGACGGGTCAGCTTGTTTTTATGAAAGTCGTTTAAAAACGCCAATATTTTACAGTGTAGCAATGACGATATTTTGTCGTTGAAGTAACATACGAATGTCGTTGATTTCATTAGCAAAAGTTGCTGTCGTTCTGACAAAACAAGTATGTTTTAAGGCCGATTGTTATTTCATCGAAGCACTTTTAACAGATATGAACAGACGTGCATTGAGTTCTAGGAGGCACACGCATACATAACATACCTGTTAGGACAGCGTCGAGCTTGCGTTTAAGCCAGACCCTCAGGCTGTAGTCGTTGAAGTCCGAGACCACCATCATATCGGAGCGACGCAGCCTGACGAGGTTGGTGAGCAGGCCTTGGACGAACCATTTCGAGCCGGACTGTATCAGGAATCCTCCGCCGCGTACGTTCCGATCTGGAACATAAAATGAATGAAGTTTGCAGTCACGCCGGACCGTCCCATCGTATAGCGGTGGGACTTGCTCGGCTCCTTTCTGCTGCACTCAGAAAAGTTAATTCATTGAACAAGAACAATGCGAACACTGCGACACCTTTCTGTACTCGGCTTGTCCAGGACATCAGGACATCAGAAATTCTTAAGCCAAAACAATTTTTTAGTACAGGATACATTTGGGCGTAATAAATATAGAGAGGAAAAAATCTGAGACTGAATCCCACAGTGTAATCACAGAGAAACATTCGTTGCCCACTTTGGGCTATGCTAAAAAGCGATGCTCCAATAGAGCGATATATGAAACATCGCCCAAATAGAGGCGTACGGCGCTCTTTTAGAGCAATATTCTTCAGGAACATCGCTCTTGAAAAGCGACAATCATAAGTGTCGCTCTCTGGATAGCGACGAAATTAGGGACATAGTGTCGCTCTAGGATTTACAGTGATCCAAACGGATAATTCCGTAGTTATATTGTACAGTGTTCCCTTTAAGCTTGAGGTTTCCCTCAAGCGTCAGAGCGCACATATGAGCGGTCGCCATCAGACTCTACTAAGTAGGCGTACGCCAGACCGCTCCGTGGCGTAACAGGCTTAGCTCATCGGGAATCGCTGTTCCGCCACACTGTAAAAATATTTCGTAACGTGACAATAAATATTGTTGACGAATATTTGTCACCTAAATATTTCGTCACTTTACTATTTTCTTTCTTTTACGTGACTGAATACTTTGGTGATAAATTTTTCGTCACTTCTGGGCTAAACGCCCCAAAAAATGATTTCCTACCATTACCAGATACAATTGATTTTGTGACGATTTTTCGTCTCCACGTGTGTCACAAAAAAAAATCTTGAACAATATTTAAGAGTAGAATTTTTGCAAAGTGACGGAAAATATTTTAACAGTGCACTCCTCGCCTGCTGGCGGCTGTCACCTGCCTGACGAGTGAGACCCTGCGGGACCGATCAGTCAGTACGACGCCTGGCGCTCTTCCGGCGCGCATAAGACTACTCCGCTCTGGTTTGTACGGCCGAATCTATTATACATTCATTCTTGATGCCGCTCAACCAGTCACCCTTGCCTTCTAAGCCTAGCCTACCCGAGTCCAACCTCACCTACCCAAGTCCCCCTACCCACAACAAAAGCCGCGTCCAAGGCGAATCTCACCACTCTTCGTGCCGGTTGCATTCTTTTCTGATGTGGCGCAGAATGTGTAGGGCCCAGCGGAGGGATGAGAGAGCCGCGTCAGAATGTTGACACACTCCGTCCGCAGCATGACGCTGCTGCTCAGCAGCGTGTGGTTGCTTCTGGCATCGCCCGTCTCCACCTAAAAGACAGGCGCAAGCTCAATATTCGACGACTTGGACTTCGTAGCCTGTATTGTAATCCGCAGGCCCGGAAAAAGAAACGAATGCATGATACGTAATTAGTGACAATAATCATGATGGTGAAAGTTTAACAGTTCATTGTAAAAATATTTTTCGTCACTTAGCAAAAATTCTACTCTCAAATTTTGTTCAAGATTTTTTCGTCACACACGTAGAGACGAAAAATCGTCACAAAAATCAATTGTATCTGGGAATGATCTGGAATGTATCTGGAAACCAGTTTTTGGGCGTTCAGCCCAGAAGTGACGAAAAATTTGTCACCAAAGTATTTCGTCACGTGACAAGAGAATAGTAAAGTGACGAAATATTTAGGTGACAAATAATAGTCATCAATATTTATTGTCACGTGACGAAATGTTTTTACAGTGCTTTCTCCCTTCAACATAGGTGAACCTGCGCGCTCCCCGCTACCAAAGACGAACCTGCGAACCTGAGACGGCCAAGATAGGCGTTTATGCCTATCTTTTACCATGCTTCACACGCCTTTCTTGGCCGTCACAACGTAGGTTCGTCTTTCTTGGCGGGCAACGTGCAGGTTCGCCTATGTTGACGGGATACGTGGGTGTCCTAGTCAAATGTGGCTGAACCCATAGGGTCAATAGAGGACGCTAATATGATTTGATCGATGTAGAACACTTGGGGTTGGAATCGTAAAACGGGGACTTCTGCGGTGACTCGGCTTGGCTCTCCACGAGCCTCGGCCTAACCCTTGCGGCAGCCTAGCTTGTATAATGCGAGGCCCGGACCGGACATGCCCCACTCCACCCGGGGTAGTTTTCCGCAAAAATATCGCTGCTTTACAAGTCCGTCGGCATTTTGTGAGACAATTAAGGTCACCGGACGGTTCAGAATAATTTTTTTAAGAATTGTCAAAGTGCTTTCTTCTTTTCTAAAAGAGGCAAAGAAGTATGTTTTATACTAGGTACGGTATGAGACCAAAACTCGGAACCACCTCAATTTACATTACAGAAAAGGTTTTATTGTAATCCAAAGTTCCCGTTTTTTTTAAAGTTAATGCGAAAAAACATAAGAGCTCGAAAAGTTTCGATTTGTGTCCCTTGGCTTGCCATTGAGAGCGGACGACGCGGGACTGCCCACACTTCAGGCGCAACAAAAAATCTCAAGAATGTCCCTTTTATGTTTCCGAAGTGTTCTACCGAACAGTTCAGCTCCGCAGCCTCTATTCACCCTGTACGTTTGTCCACATTTGACTGGGACAACGTGCACCATGGCACCGGAGTGTATAACGTGAGAAGGAGTAGGAGAGAAAATCACCAATCCCAGCTGGCCTGTCCCGAGGGGCTGAAGCACATTTCCGCTTAAATCAAGGCAGACTGGCATGTTGGGGATGGTTGTCCTGGGATCAAGCTCGAGCAATGCTATGGTGTATCGCGGCTTTGCATCAGTGCCCTGTGCCTTGCTCTCGTACGGAAACACTCGGAGCACCTGAAAATTGGAACTCAAATTTATTTTGCACTTTGACTGATAGTGGTCAAAACTCTTGTAATCCTTGATGTAAGTCACACATTAGTGTTTACCTTGCTCGTTCTTAAACGTCCGTCGGCGTCTGTCCACTCGACTATAATATTTTCGGCCTCAATGGTGGGGACGATACCCGCGCCGTTATATCCCGTTGTGTTTACCACCAGCGAACCATCTGCTCCAGAAGGCAACAGGTAGCCACAATTAGCAGGAAGAAACAACCTCAAAACAGAGTGCAACGCCTGCAACGCACACTGGACTGCGTCATGGAGCCATTTTTTAAAAAGTATTTTTTTCAACATCTTTTTTTACTGAAGGGCACCGAAGTCTCCACGTAAAAAAAACTGCATATAGCCGTGATATTGTTTCAAATCGTTTGCCGAAAAACAACAAAATAAAAAACAGTGACCTCACTCACCAGTAATGACTGCCCCGGAGTTGACGAGCAGTCCAGACCTCCTAGTCGTATTCCGCACCACTACGTCCACGCCCCAAGGAGTGCGCGCGGGGACGACCAGTCCTGCAGCCAATGGCTGGCACAGTGCCATGTTCCCGCACTGCACACACGGGCAATATTCCCATGGGTAAGTCCCCAATCAAGAAAATTCGGAATGTCAACACACCTGTACGCCAGGGAAAACCGTACTCGCGATATTGAATTGCATTTGTAGGGGCCAACTTAAAACTGCAGTCCCACTTCGCGTCTAACGCGACTGAGCATTCGGGGGTGAACACATTCGACAATTTTCCTACGGCTGTAAAGTATTCAGAAAGCAATCTGAAGGTAAGATAATGCTTAGGAATTTTAAGTAATTATTCAAAGGCATTGGCAACTAGGCCTTTTGATAGCGCGTAAATCCTACGAAGAAAATAGTCAATCAGATTTATTAATCGTACGGAGACGGAGGTCGAATCGAATCGGTCCGCCGACAGAGAAGAACGTAGTACGTTTCGGAAGCACGTTGTATGCGCACATCTTTACATTTCGTTGGTATTTCATGTTTGCGTGAGTAGGGGTGGGGGTGGGAGGCTTCGGGGTATACCATGGCGTACAATTAACATACATACTCACAAGAGCGATTAGGAAGTGCTCTCGACTTCATACTTACCACCGGCTTCCCCACAATATCTCTGGTTCTGGCCATCCAGCTTCGCACTCCGGGATTACTCATATCCGTGTATATGGCAAGGGAGTCTCGCAAGTCCGGCTCCGATCTAAATTTGTGGGACCAAATACCTCGGAGAAACCAAGTATTCTCAACATTTACTTGCATACTTCGCATTGAGGACTCCATGATGAAACCTGAGTTGTTCCCGGAAAAGGCAGTAACGTTTATAGCACCAGAACAAGAAGGAACGCTTTGCGTCCCTCACACTAAGAGTAAATGTACAAATTGGTACATAATGATGAATAAAATTGCGCATACATTGTTTATGTACAGTATGTTCATATATACGTACATTTTTAGACATTATGATGCACAATGTCGTATATAGACTGTATGCGCCATGAGTTACATAATTATGTACAAATTTGTACATTTACATTTAGTGCGTACGAGTTTACACTAAGATGTATGACCTACTCACCCGCGTGGTACGAACATATGTGCTGTTCGCCTAGATTAACCAAAGGAATGCGCCTTCTGCAAGTAGCACTGTCTAGAATTTCGAAGCGCTTCCACATTCGGATTTGGTCGGCAGGCCTTTGGTAAACCATCTGAAATATATTTACACATGTTTTGAAAGTAAAATTTGCGGCATGACTGGGTGGTTCCGGTCAACCAAGAATTAACGAGCGCAGTGTGAAATGTGTTTGAAACGACCTTCGCCCTTAATACAGTGTTATTCTGTCACAACGACAGTTTCTGTCGAAACAACAGTACTTTTCTGATTCTACACAATTTTTTTCCTTCTTTTTTTGTTGGCTTCTACACCAATTCCTGTAATTTTTAACATTTTTCCACAGTAGCAATAACAAACTCGCGAAAAATAACACCAGGCGTCTGACAGAAAACGTTAACAGCAACACTGTGCACGGTTTAAAAAAAGTCTGGAAAATCACGAAGGATCAGTTGGTAATTTTATTTCCGACAGTCCTTCGTGAATTTCCAGAGAGCCTTCAGGAATTCGCCGGTTAAAATCACTTGTCACAGAAAGTATGCGTTACTTTGAGTCATAATATTGAGGCTTTTGAGGAAGACAATGTGTCCTCTATCAAATGCGCTTTAGAATTTTGCTCTTGGCAGAATCTCAATATGTCGTACGTCGGGAAAAAACGAAGGATCAGTTGGTAAAAAAGTTTCCGGAGGACTTCCGGAATTACCAATATATTTTTAACAGTGTGCGTTTATGAGTCAACAATGGAGCTTTAGCGTTTAGCAACAAAATCTGCTGATTGAACAGAAAGGTGTTGCCACTTTCCCGCACTTTATCCCTCTAAAACTAACGTCATTTTTACGCTGCAAAACCAGCTAGTTTGTACGGACCGTTCCTTGCTTCTGTTTGCCAAGAAGGGCGTTGCCTGACCAGTCATAGCAAACTGGCATCTGCCGAAGGGGCTGCTCGGTCTCCAGCAGAAGTAAGTTGTATCGGTTGCCCGTCTGAAGAAACACGTCGTTGGGGTAGAAGGTTCGAACCACCTAAACAAGCAAAGCGGCATGGCGTTCCTGCCGTTACAAGGCAACAAGGTATCCGGTAAAGAAGGCAATTCGGCCACCGAGGACCCTCGGGCACAAACTTTTTAACGCAAGCACCCAAAAAATAGAGCAACAACTACGCTATCATCCCGTTTTTCAAACGGACAGCTTACAGTGTAGTTTAGGCCGACTCTGAGCCACGCAGAGGGGTACTCGGATAGATCAACGTCGTACGGATTTGTGTTAAAGTCGCCAGGGAACGACTCGACAGCGGCTGGAAAAGGTTTGCTTTGAGTGCAGTACAAAACAACATACCTAAACAAAAAGTAATCTTCGAGCTACAAATCTGTATATAATCATGTACAGAATTGCGAATACACAAGTTATGTACAAGTTTGTACACAGGTTCGTACAAATTTGTACAGTCCATGTTCATTTTTTAATAAACCTGACACAATTGTTTACACAAATTATGTATGCGAAATTCTGTACATAATTATATACAAATTTGTAAATTTAAAATCAGTGTGTTCCGACGCCACTGATCATGTCACCGGAGACGGTAAAAGAAACATTTTTATATCTAAACGAAACGTGCCTTCGGATGTGTCCTTTAAAGATAAGGGGTCGTCCACACACTATGTAACGCTATCTGTCTCTCATGCTCGTTCCGGTTGGTGACGATGAAGCGTTACGTAACATGGAGACGATCCCCAACTTTTAGAGCCTGTGCATAGCCTCTGCATGGAGCCTAGACACTGGGGCATATTACATTTCCGAGGTTACCAGACGAAAGATCGGACCTTTCCACGTGAGAAAAGTCTTCTTGTTCCGAAATCCTAGAAAGTTCCAAAACCTTTCCGGCGCCCTTTTTAGCCCGTCCCGACACGTTTCGGTACAAACGTACAGGAGCCGGGCTTATAGTCTGATGCTGACTGTTTGTTCGTTCGTTCGGACGTCTGTTCGCTGACTTATCGTTTACACAGAAACCTCAAATTTGGAGGATAGACTCCTTTAACGGCGTATATAAACGTACGGTGGCAACAATTTTCAAATTTTTTCGCGTTTCTGTTTTATGAGAATTGTTTGATTTGTTAGGTTAGCGTTGGCCGCTGCGTGTGGTGCGCCTGCAAGGCGCACTCCGCCGCGTGTCGGGACGGGCTGGGGTTAGCGATTTTAATCGTTACAAAAATATGTACCAGCGGACACATCTCTAGTGACTTGAGGCGGGGGCCGGAGGCCCCCGCGAACGCCGCCGGCAGGCCAAGCTGGCCAAGTCCCCACTGAAAAAAATGATTTCGCTGTGGTAGCTAATATTTTGGCTAATTTTTGCATAGCCGAAATATTTGCTAAATAAGCTGAGATTGTCGCTGAAGTAGCTAAATTTCAGCTATGTCAGCTGAGGCCGAGCTGTATCAGCCGACGCGTGATCTAAAACAGATTAACCTGGGGTCAGTTGTACCAGCTGACACTCGGCTGTCGTAGCTACGACGCAGCTGTAACAGGGAACCTTTCAGCTCCATGAGATGAAAATGTCGGCTATGCCAAAATTAGCTAAAACATTAGCTAAAATAGCTAATTCTGAGCTACCACAGCTAATCCATTTTTTTCCGTGCCCTGTCGAACCGAGGTGCCGGTGGAGCGGAACCGGCACCGATGTTCGACGGAGGAACGGGCCAGCTCGTTTACATAAATTTTGACCCCTTTAATTTGACACTCATATTTTCTTGAACAACCGAATGTTGTCCTTGAAAGCTACGCGTGACTGTTTTTAACTCGTTTTGGCTATCCAAACACCCTCAACGCCGAACCGCAATCTGAGATGGTCGCGGGCAGACCCCTACTCGCTTTGTACGACAGTTCTTTGCTACCAAGCACTTCGTCGGTTTTACATTTATGGTCCGCAGGGCTCGGACACTTTTGCCGGCAACGCTGAGAATGACTTACATGTGATGATCAGGTTGGGATTGATGAGGACGCCGGTCCACATCCGCTTGAAGATACCCCGTGTTGCGCGCTTCGCGTAGATGTCCACCTCCCAGGGAAACCCGTTGTTCTCTGCGAGCTTTCCGTCCACCACGTGCATCTCATCCACGTCAACACCGCAGCGTCGCCCGCTTGTCTGGCAGGAGAACGAGAGTGTAAACGCCCGTAAGGTTAACCCATTTTCACAACTTAATTTACGGACCAAGATAAACAAAACTAAAAGAGGCATCCTCACCTCGCCTTGGCGTATGATTCCGGCGATCCATGGGATGAAGGTAGTGACGTTGGTGAAAAACGAGTACGTGGTGTCTCTAAGGCTCCCCACAGACAGCACGCCCCGTAGGAACCACTGCCGGTCGGAGGCAAAGGCCATCCCACCGCCGCTGTCACCTTTGCTCACAGTTTTTCCTGGAGGCAGGTAACGTGAATTTAATACAAGCAGCTGAGCAACTCGAATCATCGGTGTCGTACCACCATTACTGCGGAGCGGTGTTGCTAGAAAAGTAGGAAAACTGTGCAAAAACGAACAAATGCCTACTTCCGCCTGCATTTATAGGCAAACCTCTAACAGCCGTGACAAATGGGGTTATCTAGTAGGTAAACGCAGGCGGAGGTTGGCACTTACGATACCTTTGTGGTCTGTGCGACTTTGTCCCTACTTTCCTGGCAACGCTCCTTCAGAGCACTTTGAATCATTCCGCATCACTCGGAGTTATTGGACTTTTCGGAATACCCGGATTACACCGGGTCGGCCTCATTTGCCCCGATGTTGGGTGTGGCTGCCCGCCGCGGACGCGACGCGGCGCGGCTACTGAGATCCGCGCGGTGGCGGCTGCATTTTTGCAATCATGCATTTTAACTCTGCCCCGCCACCGCCCGGGCGCTCCGCCGCTGCGCGTCCACCCAAACGACAGTCGCGAACCCACCGTCGCCCCCGCAGCACGGCCAACCCAGCCGCTCATCAACACAAAATTAATTGTAATCAATTGTGCAAGTGAAACCGAAATTATAACAAATCTAACGACAAGCTACCGCCGAGTTTCCACCTAAAACCGAGCTACAATTTTGTGATCTAACACCGATCCCGCGGAATACCTAGATGTCGCGATTCCGGAGATCAGCATTGGAGCAGAACCTGACGGCTCCCCATCTAGACAATGCAGCTGCTCCTATCAGGTCAGAACTCACCGTCAACAGCACCAACGCAGAATTTGTCGGGTTGATCGTTGAAGATGGCTAGCGCGTCCGGCACTGCCTTCCTGCAAATCTCTTTGTCTACGTACGGCAACATTGCGAAACGAAGATCATCACTCGGTCGCTCGGGCTGGGAACCATAGCCGACAACCTGCAGAATGAGCGGCATTCATTGAACATGATGTGAAGTCAGCCCAGATGTCTTTTGTTGGTTTTAGCGCAGTTTGGAACGTCCAATGCAGTGGCCATGTACCGCGCCTAGGGTAAGTGCAGCCAATAAAATCATGTTTTGTCACTTCGGTTTTTCACATATTTAGGTCTGTTTCTATTTCACATCCCGTTTCTTCGAGATTTTAATGGCAAATATGGTATATTATAACGCACTTGACCACATCGCCAACGGGAATCACTCAAAAATAAAAGATGGAATCCCCATTTTACGAAGGCCGCCAATGCAGTCAAGAAAAACCCGCACACACGCTAGCTATTTCGTCGCAGGTAAAAAGATCACACTTGTGCAGCCAAGTAACATCGTACTTCTATTGCTGGTGAGTGTAGCCTGTCACTTAAGTCCGTCCTTGACTTGTTGTCCGTGATTCTTTAGATACTTTAGAACCAATAGTTTTGGTCTAGGTACATGCCCGGTGCGGTTCTTCGAAACTGCAGTTAAATTGTAGACTGTATTTTATGTAGAGTAAACTGTAACATAACCAACGAAAAAGTAGAATTTTTTCGAACAATAAACTTATTTTAATGTACTGCAACTACAGTTATACTACTGTGTAGTGAACTACTGTGGTTTCAACTGTAGTTTCTACGTAGACCCTTCCACCCGGTATTTTGTTATTTAACGCGGGTGAAAGTAATTTCTCTTCACTGTAAAATTTGTTCGGCAAATAACGAGAATTTCTGTGACGATTCATTAATCACCCGACTATGTCGTCACTTTCCGACGTTCATTCGGTCATTCGTATGACAAAACAATCCAGTGGCGTAGAAAGACTGATTATTATTATCATTTATTATCATTTTTTTTTGGGGGGGGGGGGGGGGATGTCTCGCTTTTTGCCTACATCCAGGCGTTTGTTAAGCGGGTCGCCTAACCCGGTCTGGGGGGGGGGGGGGGGGCACATATTGTATAACTGGGACAAGAATCAAATTTCTATTTAGGTGACGACGTAATCGTCACATCGCCTGTGACGACTTTTTCGTTTCTCAAATTTAGCAAGAGGATTGATGTAAAGTGACGATAAATATTTTTACAGTGTTGAGCGTGTATGGCGCTGCAACAACGCGTGACCAGTGTTGCCAGACTCAGGAAAACCAAAACCGCCCAGTTCAAAATTTAATCCACCAAAATGATACCTTTTGCGAAATAAATCCGGCACCGGTAACACTGCGCGTGACGTACTCACCATTCCTAACTTCCCACTATCCAGCTGGGGCTGGTCTCCTGCCCAGTCCACGCAAACCGGTAACGTCCACGCAGTCACATCCACCGCAGCCGACAGCTCGACCAGTGCGATATCGTTGGCGTAGTTAAGTTTCTTTCCTTCGTAGCGTTGGAAATGTATCATTTTGATCTGAAAATGAAGTGTAACGAGAAGGCAAATTGTGTGCACTGTATAAAAAAAATGACGCATGATTTTCGGTTAATTTGGTTCCGCGTTGTTTGTGGGTTTCTTTCATGCATAGGGACTGCCGAAAAGCCCTACCTTATGCGATCGCTACTATAAGATTTGTAGAGGGTGCCACCTTCCGAAAAGGGCCATTTTTGGACACTCTGGACGATTGATGAGCGTCAACCCCCCGAAAGTCCCAAACGCGTTACCCAGGCCCTCTGACGTGTGCTCTATCAAATGGTCATGTGAAAAAGAATCAGCGGTTCAAGGCTTAGTCGTGGTTAAAGTGGGCTGTTGGAAGCTATGCATCAACACTGTTAAAAAGAAGTCTGGGAAATCACGAAGGATCAGTTGGTAATTTTGTTTCCGACAGTCCTTCGTGAATTCCCAGAGCCGGCTAAAATCACTAGTCACAGGGACTATGCGTTACTATGAGGTATGATATTGTGGCTAATGAGGAAGACCATGTGTCCTTTATTAAATGCGCTTTAGAATTTTGCTCTCAGCATAGCGAATCTCAATCTGTCGTACGTTGGGAAAAAAACGAAGGATCAGTTGGTAAAAAAGTTTCCGGAGGACTTCAGGAATTCCCAATATTATTTTAACAGTGAATAAAACCTTTTAGAGGCAAAGTAAATGGGGAGTCAGTAGGCGTAGGCCAGCCCGGCTGCATGGGCAAAGATGAAGTGGGCAAGGAGTTTCCCCGATTCTACTCACCTCCCTGTACTGGCTGTTCGGTTCATTCACTTCGGCTCTTCTTTTAGTCCTGGCAAACGCGGCTATGTACCGAGTTGGTGGCAGCGGTTTCTCTTGGTCGTGGAAACAGTGCGCCGCTGCAAAACAAAACTGCATGGTTTCAAAATTGCAAATTGACATGGGACGCTTATTCACAATAATGACAAATTCGATAACTTGGGCAGTTCTTATGACGAGTAAAGAGGCTTATCTGCACTGGTTGCACAATTGCAAAATTGCACAGCTAATTTCGTTGACTGTAGTGGAAAAATCTTGGCAATGAAAGCTCATGTAGTGGTGGTGCACCGCAACCATTTAAACTTCTATGCCGCTAAAATTTAGCTGCAGAGTTAATGCTTAGCCGAGCATACCTTGCAATGGTTTTTTTTTCTTAGTCCTTTTCATAAGGTAAGCTTTCACTGCGCTCCTATATTCACAATATGCCTGATGCCCGTACTCTTACTCGTTGCAAGACAAATGCTGCAGATGACGATTTCTTATGCAGACGTACCAGAAATGAAGAACTTGGTTGAGATCAGGGAGCCCCCGCACACTTGCTCCATGTTGATTGTCACGTCGTAAATCGCGACGTGCCACGGGAAGTCAGCAGCGGATGTTACCTTCTCGCCTCCGCGGATCAGCGCCGTAGGTTTGCCAGTGGGCCGGCCGCAAACTGAGGCCAATGAAATGGGATAAGTCAGATGCAGGAAGTGACTGCTGGAAATGACTGCTGGCAAAGCGTGACGAAAGAACACACCCGAACCGCCCTGCAAAACCAAATTCATGTCTTACGTAGTGTGCTCGAACATTTACATGCGTGGTTCTAGAGCAAGCTGCATCTAACGTGATGCCTTAGAATGCATTAACCGATATGCAGTCTGTGCCTGGCAGTAGCTTAGCTCACACGCTGAATGTTATCATTTCTCCTGTTCTGCGGTACGAATTGTTTTGAAACACATCATAACTTACTTGCATTTTGTACCAAAGTAGTAGCACAAATTCTAGGCTGTCAGTTGTAATTTACCTCATATTTATCCTTCTGTAAAACATTATCATTTGACCATTGGACACAGTAAAAAAGTACAATCAATATGACGAACATTTTGTCTAGTCATAATAACTAATTCATAGTCAATTTTTTTCGTGAATTTCTTAGTCATTTGGACTATCCTAAGAATTTTAGTCATTTTTTTTATTATTTTGAGAGTGGAACCGCATGTTGGTATGTGGCGGATCCATGGGCGGCATGAGAGGGGCGATGCGCCGCTTTTTGCACACTTTCCGGGTGGATACCAAGGGCCCGACGGAGGTGAACACCCCCCATCCACCCCGGCGTATTTTGTAATAAACAGCTCCCACTCAACATTGAATTTTGTTTACTCGTCTGGATTTGACTATGAGGCGACGTAGAGATCTTGATATTTTATTTCGGTGTGCAAGGTGCGCTACGTACCGGGCACGCAACGGAAAGGTCGCACGCTCCACTCGCCGTGCTTGCCGCACCGCGACTCGTAGCCGGAGGCGGGCAAGTAGTCGAACAGGAACTGATGCAGCGGCTTGCACCGAAACACGGCCACCGTCCCCTCCGGCGAATTCTGGGACGTGCAGTCGACGGGACGGTCCCCCAGCGAGCACTCGATCACCAGCGTGCTGGATCGCAAGGGTCCGCACGCAGCTTGGACCGCAAACGCTGCAAACAGTTGTTGCAAAAAAAAGATAAACGTGCAATTTGCTTTCTTGCCATTTTTGGAATCCTGAGACCAAACCGAGACTAACACTGGTCTCAAATCTGATGTCGCAGGGCGAACTCTTAAAATAGCATCTCAAAGCTCCTTATTGCCCTAAATTGGGCGATGAATATGACCCTTTCATTATCTGCGTCGTGCTGCTTGACCCTACCAAATGGTCGTGACAGCAGCGAGAGCTAAGCCTGCGATTTTTTTTGGCTCGTGGATGACACCCTTGGAGGAGATACTCTCTGCCCCAGTAACCCCACACTACAACTGCGTCGGATTCATAGTGGATACGAACGCCGGGTCTTGTTACAACAACACACGTCAAGAGCAAATGATAAATGCCTGTATTTGTCTCGGGATAATAACTGCTTCTTTTGGGTGCACGCACGTGGTCCGCTTGAAAGGTGCACTCGGTGACTCGGGGCGGGGTGCTTGACGGGTTGTTAACGGTTATTTGCGTTCCCTCGGAAGTGACTTTAGGTGGGATCTGGAGCTGCGCCAGTTCCGCTGGCGGCACTTCAGTTCGACGAGGTGAATTGGCCTGACTCTGGTCCACTTTTGCTTTCATTCTGATTAATTTTAGGCCCAACTCATTCAAACGCAAATCGACCGCGAAAGTCCCGCCAGTAGAGCGAATAACGCCTATTCCTGAGCAGCCCGCACCGGTCCAGCTGGTCGCTGTCGCTGCCGGCTTGGGTCCGCGGCCTCGCAGGTCACGCCGACCCGACTATGTCCAGCAGAGTGGTCAACGATCTGCGTTCCACTGTACCTTTGAGGTGCGACGGAGCGAAAAGAATAATGACCTTGTTTGTTCGCCAAAAATAAATACACTGTTAAGATAAACGCGGGGGCGGTGAGGTGCAGAGCATTTCAAGCTTTGGAAACATATTACATGAGGATATCTCATGGAGTACGAAAACGGTCACGGGCGATTCCGCTTAATTGAAACCGCCGACCTCCGTGCTATAGAGGTATCTGCGTAGTTTTCCTCAGTGAGTGTCAGCTTACCGTTCCGCATGATGAAAACGGACTATGAAAGTCGCGTTCCGTCAGGGACGGACCGTTTCTGCGGACAATCATTATTTCAGACACTGAGTTAAAAAATATAAAAATTCAAACATTGAATTATTATGACCGTTTTGGTCACATGACAGTACATAAATGCTGGACCCAATCTAGAAGTCCGGCAGGCACGTAGCTGGCCAGAATTTTCGGAGGGGGTCAGGTCACGCTCTTTGCCTACTTACAGGCTGTATGTCGTGCCGGTTGCTTCTTTTCAGGCGGCATGTAAGGGCTTTCGGGCTAACAGCTACGTGCCTGCAGTCCGGTCAAATATGGCCTATATCTTGAGTTCTACGATAAGATTTAATGGGATTTGCAAATAGGTTTTCACGAGTGATTGGACTTCGCTTAGAAGTATCCGACCCCGGTAGCGACGGCCCGAGGCCGATTAAAAGACGCAGTCTGACAGCCGGTCTTCAGACCCAGCACCTGTACATCGAGAGCCCCCCGCCATTGCATTACCGACGAGTGGGGCAGGACTGCGTGCAAGTGAGTGCTGCAGCGTGGCGCAGCGTCTGCCGCAGGAAATAACGCAAGCGATAAACTGGGCGTGTTCCAGGATGCTCTCACCCAGAAAAGTCAGTCACAAGATGATCATTGTCCCAAGAACAGTAGGGACTTGAGTGCCTCAAGTTTCGAAGGGCATAGGCACAATAACACTGACAATACGGCAGTGCCAAAAATGCGATGGCGACGCCGTTTGGTGGCACTCATTTTGTTCTCGTTAACATATATCACGGTCAAAAAATTGGTCTTGGGCCACTTCTTTGACATCTTTGTTGTTTGCTGCTGTGGCCAACTACGAGCCGACTAGCAAATTTGCGTGGATCAGCCCTCGCTGATGATGCGACCGGGAGAGACTACTCTCCAGGCCGCGCGGCGGTGACTACTTGTGCTGTGTGGCCCAACAGAGGAGTCGTGGCACACTGCCAGTGAGAGCTAAGCCTCGCAAACGTATCATGGTCGGCTCCTGGCTGACGCCCGCGGTGGAGTTACTCTGAGCGGTACTGAAGCGGAACACCCGCACTCCCACACTGTAGCTAGGTTGGCTTGTTAGAGAATACAAATGCATGCTCTCCTCACATAGCCGTGATAAAGGAGAGCAATCAATGCCTGTTCAGAGACGGACAAGAACGGACTTTTCTCGGTGTGCATCAAGTGACCCAAGAGAAATATTATTGACAGTCATCGTCAGCGCCGGGCTCTGCCTGGCACAATCTCAATAGCAGTTGTCCTAGGGGAGCCATGCCGGACAAAGGTAATCTAACCCGCAATAACAGCCTTTAGCCAGAAAGCCAATCTCTTCGTGAGGTCTGGTCACCAGTGGCAGACGACGCGCTGTAGACGTTTAATTTAAATATGTTGGGATACGACGTCTGCATTTTCCGATCAGTGCTAAAGGTTAGTGATGGCAACGTGTCATTACGCCCCGTACAGTGCCCTACTACTTTGTTATGTAATATCTTCTTGACATGAAGAAATTATGCTTTAATGGACCTTTAACAAGAGAGTGAGTGAAACAGTATATTAAATGACGAAATGTTGGAAAATGTTTGCAATACTAACCATATAACTGCACCCGTAGTGCCCTGTACACTCAGAGTGAATAGCCCCTTGCCTATGGCCTTTGGGGACTGTTGATGTTCATTTTCTACGCCTTTGTAATCATTTTGGCTTTAGCACCCTGCAAAGTGCTTGTCTGGATACCCTGTGTGCGGGCTTGCCTAGCTTTGCTCTCACTGTAAATCGAAGAGAAACATTCGTTGCCTAATTTGGGCGATGCTCTATTAGAGCGATATATGAAACATCGCTCTTATAGGGCGACGTACGTCGCTCTTAATGGGCGACATTTTCTTAGCGTCGCGAGCGCCATTCTTTCATAACATTCCACTTTAAGCGACAATCATACGCGTCGCTCTCTGGAGAGCGACGAAATTGGGGACACAATATCGCTCTTCTAAGAGCATCAAATGTCGCTCCAGGCTTCACAGTGCTGGCACGGAACACGACTGGACTGGGGTTCATGGTGCTAAAGCGGCGGTCAGGTAGCAGCAGCGGTGGCTGACGGTGGACGGTGCAGCAGCAGGTTCGCGCGCTCCCTCGTCACGGCGTCCAGCCTGTGTTCGGCCAGACGGTGTTTACATACAGCCCACCTGCTGACGCCGCCGGCAGGAAGAAGACGCATCCCACGGCAACGGCGCCGGCGACGACCCACGCCCGGCAGGCGGGGCCACCGTTCGCTGCCATTCCGGAGGTGAGCTGGAGGTGCGGCGGACGCGGGCGGACTGAGCCGAGGAGTGCAGGAACAGGGCGGCAGCCACCGCCTGCGCGCGTGCGTCACTGCGGGAACCCGCCGGGGGCCGGGGGGCTGTCATCACTCCGGGGCTCACGGCCGGAGGACAGCTGCAAGTATCGCCGCCTCCTCCGCGCGGTGTTTCGCTCTCTTCTTTGTCTTTTACACGCGGGACGATCAGCCCGGACAAAATTTGAATAAGGAAGCGGGCATCCACTCTCGAAACATGTGACCCGACTATACGCACTGTTAAGCTGTCACTTGGCTGCTTGCTATGAAGTTACGCCCAGCCCAAACGCATACGTTTCAGGTATGGATTCACGGCAAATTCGACAAAATTCTACTACTATTACGTGAAATCGTAATATCTCGTTTGGCGACCCGACTAATACGCGAGTGGACGCTCTGAATTCGGCTTTTTTTTTTGTCGAGCTCCAAATCACGTCATTAATTAAAATAACAGGGCACCTTGGTTTAAAAGTTGCTTATTGATCTCTCGTTAATTTACCATGAATGTTTTCACACTGTGTTGGAAAAAGAGCCCAAGCCCGGAAGAAGCCGTAACGTAATGACATGTCACAATAGGGGGTTTCATACCAGACCAATTTTACAATCGGATATCGGCGCATGTCGGAATATTTGTGTAAGACTAAGAACGTTATTACAGAGTGGCTTCTTGTCGTGGGTACGAATACCGGTACAGACTCGCCTGTGGGCGCTCTCGATGCGACATGTTTATGAATACCAGCCCAACGATTTGAACACCAGTGGCAGACGCATTGAACAGTCAGTACTTCTAATAAAACATTCCGTCGAACTGCAGCGCGCCTACCTGTTCCGCTGACGCCTGCACTGTCATAAAATGTCTCGTAAAAATTATGACAACTCTATGGGTACTTTTGTCATACGAACAGCTCGTACTTCTGCAGTTAGGAAACAAGTCGTAAAATTACGATACTTTCCGTATTTCATTGGTAGCATTAATTTTCCCAATCGAAGGCAAAGAAAATATCGATCCAATCTTAGAATTTTTACCACACATGACGTTGGTAGCATACTACATTCAGATCAAACAGTTGCTCATGCAGAGTGAAATCTCCATGATGACACATCATGGAGTGATGAAAAGTGAGAACATTGCCTCCTTGTAAGGAACAAACAACGAATACCGTATTTGCAGGAGAGGCATCCGGAAACGATTCAGGAATTAAATTGAAATTTATCATACACGAGCATACACCTGGACACCTATTTCATCATTTATGTTTCACAACTTGTTTCGTCAAAACTTAAAACTTTTCGTACATCTACAACAACGTACATCAAGTTTTCGTAAAAGTGCGGCAACATTTCGTTAAGTCCCTTGAGTTCCTTGGTAAGCTGACCTTTACAAAATATTGACGCCTAAATATTTCGCATTTTTACGAAAATTTTTGACATTGTGGCCAGGCAGCTGTCAGCCCGAGGTCCCTGATGTCGCTACGCCGCGCTGGAGGGTGCGCTGACGCATTTAGTACCTCTCCCTAGAGTGCGGCGCGGAGCACGTAGGCGTGGCCAACAGAAATTACGAAAATATTTAAAATTATTTCTTTGTGAAAATTTAAATTGGGAGTTAAATATTGAAAAGTAGGATCGTGATAAATTAAATAAATTCCCAATTTCAACTGTGTTGAGTGTGCACTTCGGCAAAATGAAACTGCGAACCAGAGGAGTTATTGAAATTCTCAACGCGATAGTAAGGGATATTGTGGAGCTCTGCATCATAGTCGGTCTCAATGTTATTCGTGTCTTGGATTTTTAGCCCGTCCCGACACGTTTCGGGAGAAACGGACAGGAGCCGGGCTTATAGTCTCATGCCGACTGTTCGTTTGTTCATTCGTTCGTTCGGGCGGACGTGTGTACGCTGACTTATCGTTCACGGAGAAAGTTCTAATTTGGAGGATAGACTTCTTTATGTACGTCATAAAAGAAGTGCTGTCAGTACTAAGAAATTTATAAGACAGAACCGTCATATCTCAGAACAGTCATAACTCAGAATTGTCTGCGCTACGACCGTTCTGTGAAATGATTTACTCTGTTATGACAGTTCTGTGTTATAAAATTTGGCGTGCCGACTGTTCTGTAAAATAATTTTCGGTGTTATGACGATTCTTCCATGACGTAGATAAATAACGAACGGTGGCAACAATTTTCAAATGT
Source organism: Megalurothrips usitatus (assembly GCA_026979955.1). Lineage (NCBI taxonomy): Eukaryota > Metazoa > Arthropoda > Insecta > Thysanoptera > Thripidae > Megalurothrips > Megalurothrips usitatus. Next base: position 1,696,416 of record CM049602.1, read on the forward strand.
TGTCGTGTTTCTGTTTTATGAGAATTGTTAGATTTGTTGGGTTAGGGTTGGCCAGTGCATGTGGTGCGCCTACAAGGCGCACTCCGTCGCCATTCGGGACGGGCTGAGGTTAGCGATTTTAATCGTTACAAAAATAGGTAGCACCGGACACACCACGAGTGACTTCCGGCGGGGGCCGGAGGCCCCCGCAAACGCCGCCGGGAGGCCAAGCTGGCCAAGTCCCCCTGTCGAACCGAGGTGCCGGTGGAGCGGAGCGCAACTGGCACCGAGGTTCGACGATGTCCCTGTTTGTGGCTACGACTTTGTGGGCCAGAAATCAACTCCCCAAATTCAGCTTAATCCGGACCGACTCTCGACGGCAACACGTCCCCGACCACAAACACTCCGGGCTGTCCACAAATGTTGGGGACCGTCCACAAATGATCGTACCCATCCACAAAGACTCGGGACTGTCAACAAATGTTGGGGACCATCCACAAAGTACCAGGAGCATCCACAAATGGTCGTACCCGTCCACAAATGTTGGCAGCCGTCCACAACTGTCGGTAACCGTCCACAAAGTATCAGGAGCATCCACAAGTCGTCATACCCGTCCACAAATGTGGGCAGCCGTCCACAACTGTCAAGAACTGTCCGCAAAGTACCAGGAGCATCCACAAATGGTCATACCCGTCCACAAATGATCATCCCGGTCCACAACTGTTGGGGACGGTCCACAAAGTACCAGGAGAATCCAGAAATGATCATAACGGTCCACAACTGTTGGGAACCGTCCACAAAGTACCAGGAGTATCAGAAGCATCCACAAATTGTCATACCCGTCCACAAATGATTATACCTGTCCACAACAGTTGTGGACGGGATTGATCGTTTGTGGACGGGTATGACCACTTGTGGATGCTCCTGATATTTTGTGGACGGTTCTCGATTCTTGTGGACGGCTGTCCACATTTGTGGACGGGTATGACCACTTGTGGATGCTCCTGATTTTTTGTGGGCGGTCCCCAACAGTTGTGGACGGGTATGATCATTTGTGGACGGGTATGACCATTTGTGGATGCTCCTGGTACTTTGTGGACGGATCCAAACAGTTGTGGACGGTTGCCAACAGTTGTGGACGGCTGCCAACATTTGTGGACGGGTATGACCACTTGTGGATGCTCCTGATTTTTTGTGGACGGTCCCCAACAGTTGTGGACGGGTATGATCAGTTGTGGACGGGTACGACCATGTGTATAGGCGCTCCTGATACTTTGTGGACGGTTCCAAACTGTTGTGGACGGGTGTGATCATTTGTGGACGGGTATGACCATTTCTGGATGCTCCTGGTAATTTGTGGACGGTCCCCAACATTTGTGGACAGCCCCGAGTCTTTGTGGATGGGCACGATCATTTGTGGACGGTCCCTAACATTTGTGGACGGTCCCCAACATTTGTGGACAGCTCGGAGTGTTTGTGGACGGGTACGACCATTTGTGGATGGTCCTGGTACTTTGTGGACGGTCCCCACCATTTGTGGACAGCCCCGAGTCTTTGTGGATGGGTACGATCATTTGTGGACGGTCCCCAACATTTGTGGAGAGCCCCGAGGGTTTGTGGACGGCTGTGGGTATTTGTGGATGAGTGCTCGGGGACGCGCTGCCGTCGAGAGTCGGTCCGGATTAAGCTGAATTTGGGGAGTTGGTTTGTGGCCCACAAAGTTGTAGCCACAAACAGGGACATGGTTCGACGGTGGGACGTGCCAGCTTGTTCACCATTACTACGGCTGCCTACCGTTTTAAGGGGTGCGGCCAATAAAATCGCTTGGCGTTGCGCTGAGATATGGCTCAATTTAGCCAAAAACAATCCTGAGAGTACGCGGGATGCGCCAGACCCACACTGATGCATAATGCGGTTATGTGAAATTCGAAAATGTGCCTGTATTTAATGTCCCCTAATGTTACAACAGGACAAAAGAACTGAAGTCAGAGGGAAGCTGCAGTTTCGTAAACGCAGCAATGAGACAATTATGCCAGAGATATTCGAATACTGCGAAACCAAAACGTAACCGTATGGCAATAAGTGCATGGCCATACGACGCAATTGTGCGGTCTCGACAGTATTTTTTTTTAAAGGAGGGGGGGGGGGGGCACTGAAATATAAGCAAGCATTCATGAAGACAAGCTGAAAATTTCTCATTACTAATGTTTAATGAAGACGATTTGCCGTACACAATTTTGTACTACGCACAGTAATTATTACAGTACAGTTCCCTGTTAATGCTAGGGCGAGGTTCCTCGCGCTTAGAAGGGCGAGCAGTTTGATTCGAAATTTCATCCGTAGATTACTCTTATTGGGTGATGCTACGAGAAGTGTCACCCTGGGCGGTGATTGGGGTTGTTCCCCTTTAAAGACGAGGGCGATGGTTAGTCACTCTTAACAGGGAATGCACCCAAACTGCGAGCATCCCCCCCCCCCCCCGCTCGCCCTTAAACCTTCGATTTGTACCTATACCTAGGCATTTTCCATCTCCTCAAGAAAAATCACCGGTTCAGGTAGCAAGGCAACGGCAGACGGAGTCACACACACACACACACACACACCTGTTGCACTGATGTACCAGTGAAAACAGTATTCAGTCTGGTATTGGATCCGTGCGAGCCCTGCACTTCAATGTTCGTGATGCAGAATGCGGGAGAGTTTAAGAACCGTTTATAAAGAATGTATATCAGGTATTTTACAATTTTAGATAATTATCTTGCGTACTATTTATGCTTTCCAAAATACAGGTAGCACGCTCCTTCATACACTACACACCGCGCTTCGTAAGTGCTCGCCACTGTTGCAGGATCTAAAATTCGTTCAGAATCATTGCTTTCAGCGCGGCCGTAAGGGGTGCTCCATATATTAATTAATCACGTTTTGAACTTCCCCACCCCCATGTCAACAGGCGCTATCACCGGTCTGACCCCCCCCCCCCCCCCAAGATTACATAATCAGCCGAATTTGCAGAAAAGTGAAGAATCGTGAACCTAGCGTTTGTTTAAGAAGAAACGACGAATGTAATTCGGCCATGTAGATGAGCCACTACCATGCGTTAACCGAATAGAGCTGATCTCGACCTGTAGCGACGGGCTTGCCCGCAGTTTTAGTTCGGCTAAAAAATGCGATGGGAGGACTGAACTTGATTACGTTATCAGAGGGAGTACCCCTTGCAATCAAACGTAATCATAGTTCCGACCCCCCCCCCCCCCTACGTGGTTACGTAATATGTGGACGACCCCTAACATTAGATACACAATTCAGTCACAATTATTATTCTTACAAGATTCAGAGTGTTTTGGCACAAAATAATTTCTTTCGGTCATATGCAGAAGCCTATTCGTCGGGCCAGACGACGCTTTCTATCCAGGCGAGGCTGCTGGCTGCGCTGGTGAAGAGGTCCGGCAGCAGGGAGCCGTCGGGGGTCCTTGCCGTGCAGTACGACAGCGAGGAGGCCACACCCAGCACGCGGGCCATGGGGAAGTCACGTTCATGAACTGCACTTCGCAGCGTGTGCGTGTGCAAGGACAACGGCACGCCGTACTCGCCCTGAAACACAAAAAACAATCAAAATGCGCAGATGTGCATTGGACGAATGCCAATGGATCGACGACTACCCATCCCTATATAATTTAGATTTGGCGGCACAGTTATGGGTAAAATTTTCTGAAGTGGTCAAGCTTGTGAACACGACTGGGAAACGAACTTTTTTTGAAGTTTGTGTTTTTGTTTAGCGGAAGGTTAAAGTCATTTTTGAGCCACGAGTCTATAAGTTTATAAACAAACTTTTCTTATCTAATATATAGATTTTTTTAGAAAAAATTTTTTGAAGCAGAATTTCATCTCTTTTTTTTTTAAATTTCAAATCAGAGTTCACCGATTCAAAACAGTTTTCCAGAAATTTTTACAAGTATGATGTAGAGCACTTTTTTCGAAACCCCTGTCCGTTCCCACTCAACCGGAAATCGAACCTCGAAACCGAGTTGCGTTTCGAACGGAGGGACGTTTCTAGAGATCAGCGGGAGCTTCTATAAAGTTTATGGTAGCCCTTACAAGTCCTTAATGTCAAATCACTGCTATCATTCTTTGATAGTTCGACTTCGCATACCCCTGCGCTCCCGGGAATGCAAAGTGAAACAAAAAGAAAAAAAACACAATCAATACCCGTTATACGGGTTTACGGTTATGATGCATGTCGCAGTATCCAACTGAGCATCAGGCAAAAGGGCTGACATCACAGCTTAGCCTTACAGCAGACATATTCTACGCATTTTAGTTCGCTAAGCGGTCTTCCATTAAACCTGTTAGCACTACCACCAGTCTAAGACGTACTGCATAAGAAGGCTCTCCGAGTCCCCCTGCACACATTTGGGACTGAAGCAGGCCGTTCGGGTGTGCCCGTCGGATCTTGTTGTGCGACAGGAGCGCTGATGAGCACTCTTCGGCACCGCGGATGGATATCGTGGTGTTGGCCATTGCATAGCGAATGTTAAACCCTGTAAAAATTTCCGGAGAATAACGGAGGGTTAGAAAGTAAGTGCATATCAGGGGGGTGTTCATCGAAGAATCTTGTACACATTCATAAAAATACGAACAACTGTCAAAATTTCACCCTGTGAAAAGGCTTGAAATGTATACGGTAGTAAACACTTGCATATGGTTTGTATTGTGTATGGGCGTATACGATTCGTTTGTGATTCTATATATGGGTTATATATATATATATATGGGTTTCTACTATGGTTCATAAATGTCTTTTTCCTCTTATGCGATGTGTAAGGTCATATATGCGGCGTATACGAACTTATATAGGCATATACACAACTTGTACACAGTCATATACATGATCGTATATCTATAGTGTACGGGCATATACATTATCGTACACAAGTTGCATACGGTCATATACATGAACATACATAACAAACGTGTTTACCACTTGTACTCGCTTTACCTGGGCGTCCGTTAGAAAACAAGGTTTTTTTTTCGATCAATATTTTAAAAATAAAGTCTTTTTTTTCTTACAAAAATGTTTGTTTAAAAACGAACAATTCCATATGATCGCTCATTAAATTGTTAAGGAAAAGCTGGTTTGCGCTCAGTAACAGTAACACGATGAACGCGGCACAGCGCCGTGTTCTTGCCGTTTCCGGTGACGTCAGCAGTCAAATCAGAATGTAAGCTTACAACCGACGCCGCTACTTTTGACCTATTTTCTCCAACTCCGTAGGGCTTCACTCAAAGTTAGAGGTTTCCGACGGAAGTTAAGATCCTATTCTCTGAGTTAAATACGGATATTAACAATTTTTTCTTCTTGTTAGTCTGTAGAAAGGCTCTGTAGAAAAGCTGCAAAAACGCCAGAGAAAACTGTTCACCAATTGGGTGACTTTATCATTTTTTTAGGGAAGTCCAGCGTCGTTTCCGATAATTCTGTTGGTGGTTCTAGACCCTTCAAACCTTCCTACGCCCGGGAAAAAATATAAAATTGTGCATATTTAAGTTCTGAATTTTGAATTTTTTCCGGAAAAAGGCGCCCGCTGGACCACTGTGCGACAACGACAGTGCGTTCCCTCATGCACCCTTTGCTATGCACACACTCACAGCTATCCCCCTGCACGTTCCACCCCGCGGCCTGGGCCCGCGTGCCGGGCCGCACCTCCCCGTGTGCCGGCGTGTCGAGGCAGAGCGGCTGGAACGTGCGCAGGTCCACGGACTGGGTGAGCTTGACGATGGCCAGGTCGGCGTACGCCTCGCCGCTGCGGTACTCCGGGTGTACGTGGACGGACTCAACATCGAAATTCCACACGCCTGGGATGCCGTCGTTTCCAAACGGATCCGTCACGTAAACTTTGAAGATAGGAAAACTACAGAGATAAAAACAGTATGGAGGTAAAAACTAGACTTTTATAATATAGATAATAAGGCCTTCTAAAAGGGTTCTTACCAGCCAAGGTTTTTGCACCGAGCGGCCGTTAGGATTGCGTTGGGCGCTATTAGGGCCCCGGCACAACCATACTGTTGATTGTACTGGTAAGCATCGCCATACTGGAACGTCACCTGACAACAAAAATAGCGGGAAAATGTACCGTTCATTCATCTGATACAGCTGAAACAGTTTGTGCACGGTACAAACTACATTCCCGCATGTTTCACCTTTTTCGTTTATGTTTGTAAATATCTGATTTATGTAAAGGAAAGTAACTTAAATTTTTAACGAAAATTTTAGACATTTACTTAAGCTTAGACGCCTGTCCTGTACCTCTTGATGGGATGTGTGCAAGGTTGGGCACACGAACTTTGCATTTGGCCGATCAGAATGGAGGCCAATTCCATGTCACCACCGCAGGCGTGTAACTCATTCCAATTTTACAAAACTGCGATTGGGCGTCCCGGGACCCGTCCAGACCAAGATAAGACAAGCTACCGTCCATTTTCACTTTGAATGGCGTTCGGCAACGTAAAGTCCGTCACTGGAAATTAATCTTCTGCCTAGAAGACACTCCGAATCGACTAAAATTTAATTTCGCGATGTTTCATGTTGAAAGACAACTTTTGGTTTTTAACTGTATTGTTTTTTTTAATAAAATTCACGCCTTTTCTGAAGCTACTAGTTCACGCTTCGTACCCTTCCTAGAGGATGAATGCCATGCCGCAACACTTGCCTGAGCCTGTCTAGTTAGCTAAAACATTAGCTAAAATAGCTAATTCTGAGCTACCACAGCTAATCCATTTTTTTCCGTGTATTTTGTGCCAAATTAAGTACCGTTGTCGGGGCTGTTTCTATCTTCCACGGCACCGGCCGATGATTGTGGTGGCACACGGAGTCCAAGTTCAACTCCGGCTTGACGTATCCAATTGCTTCTTCGTAGTCGCACATATCAGCTTGGTACAACCGGCACACTGATAAATAGATAATCGGTTAGTGCAGAAAGCCCGTTGTATTCTGTGTATACTAAGTAAAGACCGGTGCAACCGCTGACGGTACAGTCGGTCCGGTTAGATGAACGGACGTGCACGGACGTCGAGGGGGAGAGAACTACAAAAATGTTGTACACTTTCAGGAATTTGTCAAAACATTTTCTTAGAACAAAGTTAGGCTTTTAAAAAATGTACTGAAGTTTGCACTACTTTCTTTTCGAACGTAAGCATTTACTGTGTTAAAAATGATTTTTCCTTCGGGAGAACTCATGAGGAGTATGCCAACGCCAGCGCGTGTTGTATTATTATTATCATTCGGTCGCTTGCGATGACATTAAATACATCTTTGGAGGTTTTTCCATAACGACTTCGAAAGAAACGTTCGCAAGGAAGTTTCTGCGCACTGTTCGGCATAAGCCGGACAATAGTTCAGATTTGAAACATGTGACACACAATACAGGGTGTCCCAGCCAAATGTGGACACACGTTCAGGGTGTGTAGAGGACGCGGAACTGAACTGGTCGATAGGACACTTGGGGTCAAAAACGGAAAACAAGAGGAATATTTGATGTTTTCTGTCAAACCTGGTGCGTAGGCAGTCCCGCGCCGTCCGTTCGCATATATCGGCTCGGCTCTCCGCGTGTCTCGGCTGGGAGAGGACCGCGTTGAGTGACGAGCCGAGCTGCCGAGCCGCGCGAGCCTCGCAAAGAGCCGAGCCATGTCGCGTTACAAAACCTCAAAAATCTCTCTTATTTTTCGTTTTCGACCCTAAGTGTCCCATATCGATGAATTCAGCTCAGCATCCTCTCTGAACCCAGAACGTTAATCCACATTTGGCTAGGACACCCTGTATAGACTCTTCCCCTGTATGGACCCTGCATAGACTACTTACTGCCTCTCGCCACCGATCCGGGGCCCGAGTTCGGGATACGCAATGGGTTTCTCCCCCATCCCAGGATAGTACCAGTAATGGGAACAATGTTCGCACAGCCGTCTGGTGAGGTGGGCCATACAATGCGCTCAATCCAGTCCACGTATGCAGCCACCCTAAACAGTAATGCGTATAACCAGCATGCACTCCTATTAGGTGCATAGTGATACGTAGTGATACCAACACAATAGAACCCGTCAAAATATGTCCCGTGCCCGTGTCTATTCGTACACCGAGAGAATGCTGTTATTCTTCCAACCAGAAAATCTCTTACCATGTGGCTCCTAGTCATATTTAAGAGTAAGTGACGAAAAACTAGCACTTAAAATATTAAATTTTAGGAATCAAGAAAATTTCAGAAATGAAAATAGCAATGTTTTCTTCATTTAATGTTCAAAACTCAAATCATCTTTCCTTGTTAGCTGTTCAAAAAATTGGGGGCTGGTGTTAACGTTATAGAAATAGTGCACTACTTGACAAAATTAGCGACCACTCTTTGCAGAGGTTGCCACTTCGTTTCTAGTGGACATAAAGAGCCGATATTTGACGTCGATATGGTCTTAAGGTCCACCTGGAAGCCTCTTAAGCGTGACCCTCATTGATTCGCTTTTAGGTGTTCAACCACCCCTGAAAAACGTTGAAATTCGGACGAAAAAAGCCCCCAAAAAACACCATTTCAGGTAGAAAATTGGTCAGGTTGGAGTCTGTGCATGGCTTCTTCGGTCATCGTCATTAAGCCGGCCAGTTAGCAAATGCCCCCCCGCCCCCGACCAACCTTATTTGGAGGAGGGGGGTAGGGGTTGAATTGTAAGACAAGGGTACAGTCGTTTCAAAATTGTTTGGGGTAGGCAGAGGTGGTCACACGGGTTCCGAAAATGACAGCGGTGCCCGGATCGATACATCAAAAACTTGGAAAAAAAAACTGGAAAGTTTATCGCATTCAAACGCTGTCTTTTCTGATATAGGGCATTATGCGTGTCAAATCACGTTGCACTTATCCAGACTGGCAATTAAGGCGAATCCGGCTATTTGCAGCGAACCTAGTATAGACAGACGGCTTCCCGAGTCCGCAGAGAGGTCCGAAGGAGACGACACCCAGTATTCGATACATGCATGGTATCTGGGCGCTGGGAGTGGCGTGGACTTGAAGGGGCCCACCCGAGTCCCCCTGCAAAGTAAAGGCAACACAAAAATAATAACTAAAACGGTTTAGAGTTGCCTATTTACCCCGTCCCGACACGTTCAGGTAGAACGAGCAAGCTTCATTGTCTGATGGCGACGGGACGAGTGACTGGCGAGTGGACGAATGTGCGCTGAAACAAATTTAGAGGATAGCTTTGGTTCGCGCTAGGATAAAACCGGAGGCTAGCCCTTTACTGGAAAATGAAAACTTGGATTTAACACAAAATTTGCGATAAATAAAGATGCGCGGCGCAGTAAATCAAGTCATTTTTCTTTTTAAAGCCTTGAATTTTTTAAATCCTGCGCAAAAAGTCCTTGTAAGATGTAAGTAAGCCTAATGCTCAAACCTTCGCATGTGAAGATCAGTCCAGCATTTATCTTTGAGAGGCTATCTAACTCGTCCAGTAAGACTTGCGGGCGTAGGAAGTTCGATCCTACCGGGCACGTATCCCTGCCGTGTGACCCCCCTCCTGCGCACAGCTGAGTGTCCACCAGGCCGCGAGGGGAGTCCTTGCGGTTGAGCGCTATGTTGTCCCTGCAGAACTGTAGGTCTCGTACTGTGAGATCCACTTTGATCAACGACTCGCTGCCGTCACCACCTAAGGGTAAAGTCATTACATGAAAATTAACATTTGGGCTGTCCTTTACAAAGTAATATGTCCGTACTGAAAAAAATCCTAGTTGATTTATTAAACTCATAAGTTGACATGCTGACGCAGGGCCGAGAATCACTGACAAGACTATTCAACAAGAATTCAACAGGAAATGTAGATCATCTGCATCATAAGCATCTGTATTCACTGGTAATCCAGGAATGTGACATCACGCTCCAACGAATGTGTCACGGGTCATTCCTGTAAATGTTGTGTCACATTCGTTGAAATGTGATGTCACGTGTGTTTCGATGTGACTGGTAAGAAAGACATCCGAGTCACGCTGCAACGAATATGACACTACATTCCGAGGAATGTGACACTCGTCACATTTGTTGGAACGTGATGTCACATTCCTGGATTACCAGCGTTTTACGGGCCTTCGTCATTGATGCTTTGCATTCTCAGCGAAGGTACGAAGATTATGCAAATATGTTTGGCTATAAGTTGCGGCAAATGTGTTGAACGTGCGTCTGACCAAACAGCATCCATTTACAAAAGTGAATCGACGTAGAAATTACTGCTAAACGTTGCGCCCCATCCTGTGGCCGTGGCCTCCTGGCCCGTGTAGTCCTTATCCATGTCCGTGTTGAGGCAGGCGGGCCGCACGCCGTCCGTGTGGAGCTTGGCGGGCGCAGCGAGGCGCAGGAGCGCGATGTCGTGGTACTTCATACTAGGCACGTACTCGTCGTGAGGTATCACCTGCGCCACCTTTCAAAAGAGCGACGTCAAGGGGATGTAAAGTAATGTAGAATACAACCCATCATTACCTGACCTGTGAAGCAGATCAAAATCTCGTCATTTCGGAAGACAGAAAAAGAAGAGTTTTAAATGAAGCGCAATGAAGTTTCAAGGAGGTGCTTCGTTCACATACATCTTTTTGGGTCCGTCCCGACACGATTCGGCAGAAACGGAGATGAGCCGGTGTAAAGGGGACCGTTTACCCCCCGGTACACCATCCCTAGGGGCCACGTACCCCCCCCCCCCCCCCCCCCCACCCGACCCGGGGGTACACCATCTCTAGGGGCCATGTACCCCCCGGGGGGTACACCATCCCCACTGAATATCGAAGAAAAATTATCGTTGCCCAATTTGGGCGACTCTGAACTGCGAAGCTCTACTAGGGCGATACTTATGAAACGTCGCACCAATAGAGCGACATATGTTTCTCTAAAAGGGCAACATGTTTCATCTTCGCTCTTTTAGAGCAACATTCTTTCTAAATATCGCCCTTAAAGGGCGACTATTTTCAGCTTTGCTCTCTGGAGGGCAACGAAATTGAGGACAAAATGTCGCCCTTCTAAGAGCAACTTATCTCGCCCCAGGATTCACAGTGCCTAAAAAATATGTACCTCCCCCCCCCCCCCCCAGCCGATTCGGGGGTACACCATCCCTAGGGGACATGTACCCCCCACCAACCGACTCGGGGGCACATTTTTGGTATATCTCATAAAATCAGAAAAGTTTGAAATTTGTGATGGAATCGAATACCAGGACAGGTCTTGAGACCCTTTAAAGCAGCATAGACCAGTAGGGGATGCAAAATTATACAAGGTAGGCGTACGCCAGACTGCGTCGTGGCGTAACAGGCTTCGCTCACCGCGAATCACTGTTCCGCCACTCCACGCCTGGCGCACGCCTGCGGACCCTGCGGGGCCAGTCGGTGGGACGCCCTGCGGGCGACACTCTCTCCGCGCGGTCGCAACCGCGCTCATGTTCTCACTTCCAAAAGTATCTTGCATCACCCTTTCGTTATCAATGCCACTCAACCAGTCCTAACCTACCCTTACCTGCCCGAGCCTAACCTACCCAGGCCCTTACTAACCTAACCTAACCGAGCGTAACCCACTCGAGTCACTGATCCGCCCCTTCCTGTCAGGCGACCTCACCCAACTGGCGGATTTTAAATTTTAGACCTATTGTAAAAATTATCTTAGAAACCGCTTCTGCTGCGGTGCCCCTGACGGAAGGTTGACTCTGTAATGATGCAAGGAAGATGTGGTCCAAATTTGAGCTTTTTACGTCTCACCGTTTTCGAGAAGTCGCGCGGACAGACAAACAAACAGACAGACAAAACATTGCTGATCCAGTCGGTCCAGGGCTTCGCTATCGCTCAGCCAAAAATTAGAATCCAATTTTGTCCTTCCGAATCAATATTTATACCTTAAATAGTCAACTAATTAAACAAAAATAAACTTAATGAGTACAAACTCAAATCACTGTTCTTTGTTTCCTATTGGTGTACTCAATAGATCCGACATACACACCCGGCTGACTGGCCCAGTCAACTTCATGTTTGGTGGTTATTTTTGCGCCGAAAGTAGGTAATCTGTTTTTAATTGAGAATTTTTGTCTCTGCGTGAGAATAATGTTATTGTTATTACAGCCGTTTTCACTTCACGCACTTCACGTGAGAACCAGAATTATCTTTCTTGCACTCTTACTTTCTGTCGTTACCAGTTGGTGGATTAGATGGCCTGTTTGCTGAGGAAACTGTTCATAGAACATGCTGCTCCTGCCAGAAAGCAGCAGCCAGCAGGAAAACAATCCATCTTGAAAAGCTGCCCAAGATACTCAACATTCATTTGAAGAGGTTATTTGCATATTAGGGTACTGAATTTCAATATTTTATGTTGATTTAATTGCAGTGTCCTGTGTTGAAGCCCATAGTTGTCATGCTCTGTTCTCTTCCACAGATTTACATTTGGTGGTAAAAAGATCGCCCATGCCGTCATGCAGCCGGCTGTCATAAATGTCACAAAGTACATCCACCCCGTATCGCCGGAAATGAAAACCTGCGCGAAATTCAAATTTATTGCGGCCGTTCAACACGTTGGCAAAACTATTGGCGGGGGCCACTACGTTGCCCATGTTCAATTTAAAAGAAGGTTTTATACTTTCAATGACATGACGATAAACTGTGATTAAAACAACATTCATATAATGTTTCTTAGCGTATGAAGTATTTGATTTATGTTGCAGGCGACACATTCATCCTTGCAAAATGTCTCAAAATCACAGGCGTACATACTGTTTTATAAAAAGTTAACCGGATAGAAAAGTTAGTACCTACATTGTTATACCCATTTCTTGATCTCTAGAATCAGTATTATAGTCCCTATTCCTTGATCTCAAGAGTCAGCGTTTTAGTCCGTATTTCTTGATGTAAAAAGTCCGCATGTTAGTTTTTAATTCTTAATCTCCATTTGTAAGTTTGCTTTTGTGTCTTGTATTCATGTTCATGTTTGTATTCATGTATGTCATTCAAAAAATAAAATAAACTAAACAAATGGTTTGTTGCATTTCAATTGTTTTTGTCACTTTCAATAAAATATTGCTTTGAAGGCATCGAGTACAGTTCAAGCTATTTCAAATCCAGAATGCCAATCAATGGATTTCGCCTTTCAACAAACAATTTATAGTCACACTCTAAACAAATGTGAAAAGTAAAGTAAACAGAGCCATTCTTTTAAAACATCGTTTGCGATTGTAGACCAAGACAATCTCAAGGGCCACGGACCACACACGAAAATATTAGAAAGTGGTTGGTGGGAGGTAAACGGCCCCTAGGGCTTGTGTACCCCTAAATCGGTTGGTGGGGGCTACACGGCCCCTAGGGATAGCGTACCTCCAGGGGGTACATGGCCCCTAGGGATAGTGTACCCCCCGGAGGGCACATGGCCCCCAGGGATGGTGTAACCCCCCCGGGGGGGGGGGGGGGGGGGGTACATGGGCCCTAGGGATGGTGTACCCCTAGGGGGCACCTTATCCCCGGGGGTATGCCATCACTGCCACACCGGGCTTATAATCTGACGCCGACCGTTCGTTCGTTTCGACTTCTGTTCGCCGACTTATCGATTTCACAGAAACAAATTTGGAGGATAGACTCATTTTGTGACATGTATAAACGTTCGGTGGCAACACGTATCATTTTTTTTTCGCATTTCTGATTTTTGTAAATTGTTCGATTTGTTAGGTTAGGGTTGGCCGCTGTGTGTGGTGCGCCTGTATGGCGCACTACGTCGCAAGTCGCTGAGGTTAGCGATTTTAAACGTTACAAAAATATATATCACCACCACAGGACATATCCCTAGTGATTGAAGGTGGGAGCCAGAGGCCCCCGCGAACACCGCCGGCAGGCCAAGATGGATAAGTCCCCCTGTCAAACCGAGGTGCCAGTGCACTGCAAGAAACTTTTTTGGAAAATCTCGAACAATTGCTAGGACATTCTGTATCCCTAATTTTTTGGAAATTTCCAACTTTTCTGCAGGTTTTTAATGCGTTTTATTTGATTACTATACTAAAACTAACTGTTCTATGCATAAAAATTTAATTTCTAATTTTTGGAAAAGTCCAAACTTTTTTTTTGAAATTTCCAAACAATGATTAGGAAATTTTGTATCCCCGCTTGTTTGAAAATTTCTAATAAAGTTTCTAACAGTGTGGAGCGGATCTGAACCGGCCCCGGGGCCCGGGGTTCGACGGAGGGACGGGCCAGCTTGTTTAAATTTATACCTTGACCCAAATCTGCCGTAAATTAGACGAAGATTACAAATCGATGGCAAAAAATTAGATAAAGGCGTTGGTTCTCACCTCTATTAACTGATAAGTGTCGTTGAGCTCGGGGCGTTTGACGGTGCGATTTGTAGAACCCAGAAGTGCCCAGCGGACCGGGTCACTATAAAAGAAATCAAGAAAAGAGTACAGCAACAACAAATCTGAACCACCGCTAGACCGTACCAAAAGTAGTCGACTTTTTCAAATACCGTGGGCCACCCCGGTGCAAGCCAGCTCTGGCGAGTTGGCCGGTTGTACACAGGGTGGTCGGAACCGTCGCCACTTCAGCAGCGTGTAGAGGGCAATTTGATATGGGAAACTTACGGTCCAAAATGAAAATTACGCCTGGTAGAAAGGAAGTTCTTGCGCCTTGAGGGTAGGCAACCCTGCCGTTAGGAGGCAGGTCGCGACTCTTCACTCGCACTACTCGCAGCGCGTATCTAACTTTTCCTCATTAGAACAGCGGCCGCGCTGACACGCCGGTCTCCAACCGTCAGTGTCGGCAACCTTTATCGCTCGCCCATATCATGGAATGGACCCAGTACTGCACATTGATGCAGCAGTAGCGGGTCACGAAAGACGACCAGTTTCCTGCCTGCTCTGTATTGTTCTGTACAAGAATTTTCGGTCTAGCCGCAGTGGCCGTAACTTCGATTTCCCTAATAGGTGTCCTATATTAAAGTACCCCCTGGATGCCCCCTTAAAGCTCCCGAAGAAGCGACGGTTCGAAAAAAAAAAACACTTATTGCACCAACCCTACGCCTACACGCGTAATACGACCCGTTCCCAGGCCAAGTCGGACTGGCGATGTACACCGAGTTCTACTATCCGAAGGACGCAAATAATGCAGAAGACATCGCTGCGACTGACCGTTCGATGCAGTTCGCCGTACGTGACGAGCTTGTCATGGCACGGCACACTGTAAACTACGGTAGAGGACAAATTTCATTTGCCCCCCCCCCCTCCTCTCTATTCCAGAACGGATGATACCTACACCCCATTCTAAAGGGGGACTACCCACCAGTGATGAAGAAGTGGGTGGCCAAGGCCAGCTCAAAGCAGGGGCTCAAACGATCCAGGCTCTCTGAGTTTTCTAAGGCGGAAGTTGACTTAATCAAAGGTTCCGACCAAGCGCGTAGTTTCTCGTAGTTAACATCCCGCAGTGACTCAAATAGGTTCGGTTCGAGTATTTGGGGCTCAGGTAGGTTAGGCTTCGCCAGGCAAGGGTTGGGTAGGACTGGTTGAACGGCATTGAAGACGGGAGGGCATCGATCACAATCAGTCCCGATAAAGGCTTGGCTCTTGCTGCCGCATGAGAGTAGAAGCCGCTGATACATTATCTTAATATTATTTCTTATTCTGACGTTTGTAGGTGGTGTTATATGTATCACCTGCTAAAAAACACTTATTGCACCAACCCTACGCCTACACGCGTAATACGACCCGTTCCCAGGCCAAGTCGGACTGGCGATGTACACCGAGTTCTACTATCCGAAGGACGCAAATAATGCAGAAGACATCGCTGCGACTGACCGTTCGATGCAGTTCACCGTACGTGACGAGCTTGTCATGGCACGGCACACTGTAAACTACGGTAGAGGACAAATTTCATTTGCCCCCCCCCCCTCCTCTCTATTCCAGAACGGATGATACCTACACCCCATTCTAAAGGGGGACTACCCACCAGTGATGAAGAAGTGGGTGGCCAAGGCCAGCTCAAAGCAGGGGCTCAAACGATCCAGGCTCTCTGAGTTTTCTAAGGCGGAAGTTGACTTAATCAAAGGTTCCGACCAAGCGCGTAGTTTCTCGTAGTTAACATCCCGCAGTGACTCAAATAGGTTCGGTTCGAGTATTTGGGGCTCAGGTAGGTTAGGCTTCGCCAGGCAAGGGTTGGGTAGGACTGGTTGAACGGCATTGAAGACGGGAGGGCATCGATCACAATCAGTCCCGATAAAGGCAGCCAGTTCGAATAGCGGTGCGTTATAGACAGAGGAAACACTGTAAAAAATTTTGTCGTCAAGTTGACGATACAACAATGCCTAATTTTTCTCCAATGAAATCGTCAAAGTCACTTGACAATTGTATCGTTGACCTGACTTTATAAAATAAATTAAGGATGATTGTGTCGTGAAGTGATCAAATCCCGTCTAAAAGATAGGGTACCCATGACAACCATGAAACCCATGAAAGTCACTAAACCAGTAATGGTGCACCGTTGGTCTTCTAATGTGGGACATTGAAATTGACTCAACTTTTATCTGACTATGACAGTCCTTTTATTACGACCACTTGTTTGAGTGTTTGCTTTTGTATCAACTTGAATGACGATCCTATTGTCAAATGACGATAAAATTTGTCAAGCGTTTTTGTCGTTTGACGGCTTATAGACCTGACGATTGTATCTTCAGCTATGACGAGAAAACTTGTCGGGTGTTTTTTGTGGTTTTGACGATACTATTTGTCATGTTGACAACATTACATTGTCAATCCTATTCAACAATATTATCGTCACAGGTTTTCTTGTCAAGGGCCAAAATTTTTTACAGTGAACATCCTGCTTGACACCCTCCCTGCTGCCTGCCTCATCACGGAACATATGCGAGCGGGCGGGGGGCGTCGTGGACATTTGCAATGTTGCGCGCTGCAAATTAAATCGTGCAACATCTGGGTACCGTCGTAGATCACAAGTACCACTCTAGTACCTCTCCTCCGTGCTGATGGTGTGCAAAACAGTTTAACGTCGAAAATTTGATGTAGATGTACCCATAACGCTTTTCAGTCGCCTCGATGTTTGCCACAACACGTTGTGGAGGACTGTAATCCTGCTGCTCGCACGGTCCTTACAGTGACTTACCCGACCCTTGATTCTGTACAGTGGGCAGCCGTAAGGACGAAGTCTTCCGATATAAGCGATCCTCCACAGCCGTAGTACAAGGAATCCCGTTCCCCGTAGCCTAGGAGTGCCTGCACATGCGAAATCAAGCTCACACACCCTGCGCATGTCGAGCCAGCAAGTATTGCTGGAACATTGGTGACCAAACTCGTACCATGTGTGGATATTCAACGATGCTGACATACTCTCCATGGGCTGGGGAAACATGGCTGAAGAATCCCTTCGGGAGGGCGCACACGTCTAGCTGGTGTTTCCTGCACACTAGGATGGGAACCAGTAGGCAATAAGTTGCAGTTCGGCAACTCAGCGTAATGTATACTGTACACACTAAATATGAAATGTCGCGCGGTGCAACTGTGTACCATAAAATGATTAGATGTAAGCGCACATTATAAGGTACACTTTTGTACACTTTAATGTGTAAATTGGACGATGCACTGTACAAGATTATGCGCAACAATCTACAATAATCGTACAATGGTGGTATGTGCGATTTATTTGGCATTGCAATCCTGATAATTTTACATTACATAGGCGCGGATGTGTGCACTTAAATGTACAAACGGTTATTTGAATAACAAGGTAGGCGTACGCCAATCCGCGTCGTGGCGTAACAGGCTTCGCTCATCGCGAATCACTGTTCCGATACGCCACGTCTAGCGCATGCCTACCTTGGCCTGCCGGCGGCTGTCACCTGAGTAGGACCCTGCGGGTACCAGTTAGTAGGACGGCCTGTGGGCCGCAACCGCGCTTACTTCCAGTTGTCAGGAACGGGCGGATTAGTGACTCGAGCGGATTACGCTCGGTTAAGTTAGGGTCTCGATAGGTTAGGCTGGGGAAGGTAAGGGTAGGTTGACTGGTTGAGTGGCATCGATAACGAAAGGGTGATGCAGGATCCGTTCGGAAGTGAGAACATTAGCGCGGTTGCGACCGCGCAGAATGCTGCCGACTGGCCCCGCAGGGTCCTACTCGTCAGGTGACAGCCGCCGGGAGGCCAAAGTAGGCGTGCGCTAGGCGTGAAGTGGCGGAACAGTGATTCGCGGTGAGCGAAGCCTGTTACGCCACGACGCGCGTTCTGACATACGCCTACCTTGTAGTAACAAAAAAGAACCATACATGAAATGAAAATAACCTGCATGTTTGGGATAAAAATAACCTACAGCTGCATAGTAAAAAAAATCCCATACCCAATTTGGAAATTTGCTTCACGTAAATGTATCGGAATTTAACCATGGAAATTCTTTACAGTGTAGGTCAAAAACGTTTTGTATGTCAGTTAGTCCGCACGAGAACAGTTAGACGTAGAAAGCTCGAATTTGGACATCTTCCTCCCATCAAACAAAAGTCGGGGGCACCGCAGCTCGAGCGGTTTATTGGCTGAGCGATAGCGAAGCCCTGGACCGACTGGGGCAAAAATGTTGTCTGTCTGTTTGTTTGTCCGCGCGATTTCTCGAGAACGGTGAGACGTAGAAAGCTCAAATTTGGACCACATCTTCCTTGCATCATAACAGAGTCAACCTTCCGTCAGGGGCACCGCAGCAGAAGCGGTTTCTAAGATAGTTTTTACAATAGGTCTAAAATTTAAAATCCGCCAGTTGGGTGAGGTCGCCTGACAGGAAGGGGCGGATCAGTGACTCGAGTGGGTTACGCTCGGTTAGGTTAGGTTAGTAAGGGCCTGGGTAGGTTAGGCTCGGGCAGGTAAGGGTAGGTTAGGACTGGTTGAGTGGCATTGATAAAGAAAGGGTGATGCAAGATACGTTCGGAAGTTAGAACATGAGCGCGGTTGCGACCGCGCGGAAAGAGTGCCGCCCGCAGGGCTTCCTACCGACTGGCTCCGCAGGGTCCTACTCGTCAGGTGGCAGCCGCCGGGAGGCCAAGGTGGCGTGCGCCGGGCGTGGAGTGGTGGAACAGTGTTTCGCGGTGAGCGAAGTCTGTTACGCCACGACGCGGTCTGGCGTACGCCTACCTTGTAAGATAATTTTTACAAGTGGTAGAAACTTTAAATTCCGCCAGTTGGGCGGAGCGTATACAAGGTCGACTGCACGGTAAAAGTAGGTCCTGGAAAACCCAGTGTGATCAATGGTTGAAATAGTGTTGTAAACGTTAAAAAGCTACTTACTGCGTCTAGCGATCCTCCCTGGCTGTGGGTCGTCTTCGGGAGGTTCGTTCTTAGCTAAGTAGTCGGAAAGTTGGTCGCAGGTGACGACAGGGGGTGGCCTCTCAAAACGCTGCGGCGGAGCTGAAATGGATACTGGGGTTATTCGTGTTACTTGCTGTTGCACTGGAATATATTTAGTACAGAAAAAAACAACAAGTTGGCCCGTCCCGCTGTGATAGAGGTACTTGTCCAGTTTGGCCTGACGGTGGCGATAGGGGGCAAACTACAAGCCCACCGGTACCACCGAACAAGATGATGACTTCCAGATCTGTATCCGTTGTAGAAATTTGACCGCCACGTTGGGCTTCCATCTCAACTACTCTGTCGTAAACAAAGGCCGTCTGAGAGTCTGTAGGCCGACCGAAGACAACGGCAGGTGCTAGCCCTCACGTTCATGTCTGGACAGAGGACTTGCGACTCTTTTCCCTTGTAACGGGGTAACATTTGGATGGTAACGTTCTGCAAACTAAATACGGGCATCCAACATCGCGGACTTACCCCGGAGCATCGCAGATTTACGGCGTCGATTTGTCAACCGAGATGTGTCCGGCGAGAAGTATGACTCATTGATGGAGATAGTTCAAATTTCGAAGATAGACTTCCTTCATAACGGAAAGAAACGTATGTTGGCAAAACTTTCCAGTACGTTTTTGTTTCATTCGAATTAGAATAGGGTCCACATGGCGAACTTGAATGAGTTCCCACGATTGACGTCCAATGGGAATGAGTCCCATGGGGTCCAGATTCCTTCCTATGGGAAACAGCTGGATCTCAAAATCACTCCAATGGGCATTGTCTTCTTACCCCATGGGTATTGCTCCTGGAGGGCACTCCATATCCCATGGGAACTCCTCCCAAGGGACCCAAACCCATGGTGTTCATGGGATTACTAGCCTGGGTCTCAGGATCACCACGTCCGAGCCGAGAACTCAGAGTGGGTGGAGAGCACTGAAAACGCGGTGGAAACCCCCAAAATCAAAGTTCTCAGAGAATGTGGTCTCGGTGAGAAATCGAAACGCAAGACATCAAGGAACAAGGATCCGGGACCAAAACATTGAAAAAAAAACTCACAAACAAGGAATTAAAACCGTAAGTCAACATTTCGCGTTTTCACTGAGAATAGAAAGGTGAGGAATATGGCAAAAAAATTGGCGAGGAAATTTTCTCTCCTAAATTTTGGTGAGGGCGGTTTACTAGCCCAAATTTAGGCGAGATAATGGCATTTTCTCGCCAGCATTTGGGCCAGGATGCCCCTCTCACCCGAAATTGGGCGAGGTCTCTCACTCAAATTTGGGCAACATCAGCATTCTCACCAAAATTTGAGTGAGGGGTTCTTCTCGCTCTTAGTTGGGCATTGTTCCTCACCAATTCATTGCCAGTGTTCTAACGGTGGTTCCGGCGTCCGCTAAGTACAAGATACATCGGTCCCCTTCTACACCGGCGACCAAAATTAGCAGTCCACTTTTTCCGGAGTACGCCATTTCGTTCCCAGTCTACCTAGAGAGCTGAAACTTCGTGTGAGCATGTTCCAAAGGTTCGTCTTCAAGCTCCCTGGACGCCAATTTTATTGATCTACTCTAAGGAGTGGAACTACCCCCTTAACTGCGACAACGTCGAAAAACGCCGCGAAGGGCGCCGATAACACCCATGTGGCGGGCGAAAATTGTCAATTTTACAGTGGGCGTGAACTCATGGACCAATTAAAGCTGCTGAATCCTGAATTTCGACCCCCTACGACCACCCCCTAATTTTGGAGGGGGTGGGGGTAGTTTTTGAGTTTGGGGTCGTAGAGTTTAGAAATTGATCGCAAAAGGTAGCAGAGGGTTCAAGAGTGTCAAAAATACCCGGCGCGACTCAAATCGACTCCGTAAAAGTGCAATAAACTCGAAAAAACTGAAAAGTCATGTTTTTGCTGTCACTTTGCGCCCCTCTTTCGCCGATCTCAGTAGAGTTAGGGTGGTGCGCGGGACGGTTTTTTACAGTTCGAACCTTTACAAACAAGGTCTCAAACGGAGAACTCAAAATCTCGACGACTTCAACCCTTAAATTGCGGTAGTATAGACTCCTAATCCCGACTATCACTCTTACAGGCCACAAAATCCATGGAATCGAACGCGCCTGGCACTTTTTCGATGATTCCGGTGGCTGTGGTCAATATTCAAGCAATTAGCGTGCCATCGAAAACTGCCTTTTCTTGAAAATCGCTTGCAGCGGTATGCGCCCCTGTAGTTTTCAGGTTCAAGCCGTCGAGATTTTGAGTTCTCCGAGGGAAGACCGAAAAGGTGTATTTTACAATCTTAAAAAAAGTCATTAATAAGCAGCAAGTGCTGCTAACCAATGAGAATGGCTGACCCATTGTCCGATGAAAGTGGTTAGTCATTTTGAAATGATAAAAACCGTTTTGGAATGGCTAAAAACAGCCAAGAAGTCATTTCAAAATGGTTTTGTCATTTCCGAATTGCTGATCATCGATGATCTTGCCATTTTAAAACAGTATTTTAAGTTCTCCTCCAAAAGCCCTATCCGTTTCCGGAGCAGCTATTTTAAAATGACTTTCTTTTTAGCAGTGTAGGCTATAACTTTCGACTTCAGCCGACTTCAACGTTCTATCACGGACTGAAATCATCTGTTCGTATGCCAGTCTTCATAACAAAGAGTTAGGATGAATGCTTTCCCTTGCTAGCCCCCATTCTACTTCTGGAGTGTTTGGAAAGGCCGAAAAGTTAACTCCCTAACCTTGTCAACGTCAAGCATATTTTTTGTGAGTGCGCATGCGCCTCAAACGTACGTTTCGCTGCGCTCGGAGGCCGGCCTCCAACTGTGTCTGACGTCGGGCAGCACACGTCGGGGATGCGGCCGTTGAAGCCGCAGTGTTGAGGCCGGCGCTTGGGGTTCTGCTGCAGTCCGCTTATAGCGCTGGGGCATCTCATCAGGGGCACGCACTGCTGGGGCGGGCGGCAGGTTTGGGAGGCGTCAAGCCCTGGCACAAGGCAAGGCGATGATTAATAACGCACTCTCGTGTTTCAGCATATTTTGATTGGTGCACTCACCGCTATTGTTTACGAAACCCCAAAGACACGGCTTACTGACGAAAAATTATCCAAACAATCTTATAACCGTATCTCAGAAAATATGAAATCTGATTCCATTTACGCGGTCCCGAAATGTGTGAATATGTGCACTGACTGTCCAAGTGTGTCCTCACTGGTGGTCACTCTGCCCGGCAAAACTAAGGCCCATCGCTGAGACTACTGCTAGCGAATCGTTGATAGGTTCAAAGTGTTTCTTATGCTTCAACTACAAATTATCCGCCGCAACGCTAATTTAAAGAAAACTATGCTTGACAACCGCGACACGCGCCGCACCGTTTTCCGTACAAGAACATTTTCCGGTTTCCCACATTCTACTGCAAGAAACTACAATTTGAATTGGGAACCAACAGCCGACGTCTGTCAACGGGCATAGGGGTCTATCCATTACCTTAATCGTAAAAAATGGGTCACAGAAAAAAACGGTGCCTCACAAATGATCTTGGGCCTTCTACGAATAACAGTTCTCCAGAAATCACGCAGGTACGCAAACACACACCCAGACTTAACATTTTCGAGTAGTAGGGTGGGGGCTTTGCTATCGCCAAGCCAACTAACTAACACCGGTGTTTCCCACACTGTCATAAAATTTCTCGTAAAAGTTACGACAAGTTTATAAGTAATTTTGTTATACGAACAGTTCGTACTTCTGCAGTTAGGAAACAACTCGTAAAATTACGATACTTTCCGTATTTCTTTAGTAGCATTTGTTTCCCCAATCAAAGGCAAAAAAGGTATCGATCTAATCTTAAAATTTTTACTACACATGACGTTTGTAATATAGTACATTCAGATCAAACAGTTGCTCATGCAGAGTAAAATCTCTATAATGACACACCATGGAGTGATGAAAAGTGAGAACACTGCCTGCTTGTAAGGGACAAACAGCGAATACCGTATTCGCGGGGAAGGCGTCCAGCCGGAAACGGTTCATGAATTAATATGAAATTTATCATACACGAGCATACACCTGGACACGACATTAACCACCTATTTCATCATTTATGTTTTACAACTTGTTTCGTCAAAACTTTTCGTATATTTACAACAACGTACATCTACGACAAGTTTTCGTAAAAGTACGGCAACATTTCGTTAAGTTCCTTGAGCCCCTTGGTAAGCTGGCCTCTACAAAATATTCAAGCCTAAATATTTCGTATATTTACGAAAATTTTTGACAGTGCATGTCTGTGACGGCTCGGTGAGAGCGACCCTCAGACAGTCGCTGCAGCCTACCCCACGCGCTCCGGGTGACGGCGAGCGCCGCTGCGATGGCGCACAGCGACAAGGGCCGCAGCGGCAGCATGGTGTCCTGCCGGCACTGACCGGTGTCGGTGGGAAACTGGTTAGCCGGTCCGGCTCACGGCCCGCCGTCGCCGCGAGACCGGCTCATCGCCCCGCTCTGGGCCCGCGGCGCTCAGCCGTGCGCAGACGGCGGCGGGCGTCTGGGGAAGTGATAGACAGCTCCGGGCGTCGACTTCGAATACAATCGTTTTTCAGGAACTGGAACTGAGCTTCCTGAATGATAGATACCACGCACCCGGCGTGCCTTCGAAGAGCGCGCTTCTTCAAGGGGGACTCTGTTGCAGGCAAAAACGTAGGGTCGGAGCAGGCAATAAAATTACACCGGGCAAGTGGGTATGAAAATCATGTTGCATGTTGCATTTTGGCAACCTTGGCTGCCAAAGGATCTGGACCAAAATTTATTGTGCTAAAATATCTGTTACATCACGAACAACATTTCAAGGACCGTGGCAGGCTATACTCACCAGCGTTAGAAGCACGCTGTTTGATTCTTGGGTGCACGCACAAGTGTTATACCATCGACGAAATAGCCGGAGCAGGTGCGGTTTTTTCTTGGCTGCATTGAGAGAAAAGGGATTCCTTCCTTTGTTTTGGGGTGATTCGCGCACACCATATGTGCAATTAAAATATCCGAGAAACGTGATGAAGAATAGCAACCGACCTAAAATGGTGAAAACCAGTCACAGAAACTTGATTTTATTGGCTGCACTAACTGCATTTGCTACCGTAAAAAAAAGTCTTAATTTCATCTGACCTGAGACCATGGTTCTAAACTATATTGCCCGACCAACGAACTATTTCCCGTAACTAAATGTTGTGCTTGTCCTTAAACATGGAAGAAATTAGTTTGCCAACTAATAATGCTGCGTAGTTGAGCGGAAAGAAGAGGCCTATACAAGGATCGCCTATAGGTGGATGAGCGCATAACACCGTACGTAATAATGCGGAGGGGCGGGGGGATCAGGATTCCAGGCCGGGCTGGTCAATCCAACCCTTTCGTTTATTTATTTACGTGCCAGCTTCCGTTGCAGCACACTCTTCGATCCCAATGCTACAGAAAAGCATATGCACGCCTGCTTTGGCACGAGCGCTGTATGCTTCTCCGAAGGATCCATGTCTACAGCATGACAACGAATATTCTTATAGAAAGCTCACGAGAGAACCGCCAAAAATACTATCCTGGAAGCATCATAGCATCATCAAAATACGCTTCATAAGTATTCTGATGTGCATAAACTAAAGAGATTGAAACGGGCCTTCTTTGGTGCACTTTAAAAACATTGCTGTACGATAACGATAAAAGAAACCAATCAACATTTATCTTTTTGCAGAAATTTTAGAGGATATATCTCGTTAGTTGTACGATTTTTCCCGTTATTTAAGTGTGTTGCTGCCAAATTGCAGGCAAAGTCCTGTGGGAATGACGCGACATCGCTTTTTTCATACTGACATGAACATTTTGGTGAAAATACAGAACACGGCGCTGTGATTTCACAGAGACCCCCAGCAATAAAATAAATCAAGGATTTCTTGTTTTTTTTTGCACAAGAGCACTGTTACAGTGAGAGAACCCTTCCGGAATTCCGTCCCTCCGGTTGTATTGTAACTTGCAGGTAGAGCCAGACGGTGACATGTCTCGATGTTGTTTGTTTGGGTGCATTGCCAGTCGTATTATTCCCCTCTCTGGAGCCTGTTCTGCAGACGTCACTGCGGACCAGATCCAGGCGGGAGGACATCGCTTCCCACTGCCGAGGTGCGTCAGGGACAGGACCGGCCGGACAACCAGTCGGCCGCCGACACCGCTGCGACGACATGCTGCTGCTGCGGGGCCTCCTGCCGCTGTGCGCCATCGCCGCCGCGCTCGCCGAGAGCCGTTCCGCCGTGGCAACGGGTAACTGAACATTTTTGTAAGGCCTTGTGCACCGTGCCGCACAAAATATCGGATTTAACCACTTTTATCGGTTGTGGCGGTGTAAAATTGTCCAGTATGCTTTCTTCGGACTAGCAGACTTCGGACCAGCGTCTGTCTATAACGACAGATAGCACGGGCCTGCCAAGGCGCTGCACTGTGTCGGAAAAAGTAGGTTGCTCTGCTTTCGTGTTCCTGTGCTCATGCTCAATAGGAACCTTCACCCGGTCTGTCTGCGAACCAGGTGCGAACCACTTTCGTACTTAATGTACGTATGATTCAAAACTCCGCTCTGATTTCACCTGATCGGTTGCTGTCGCGCCCCCCGCTGCCCCCCCCCCCCCCCGGATCTGCGCCTGGTCTCAGGGTTGTCAGAGGTGTGGGTCGTGCAGTGCAAGGTTTCCCAAACCAATTAGTCAATACTCTCAGGTTAGCCTAACCTTAGTCACCAAAGGTATAGATTATAAATAGCTTGCAAGCTTAGATCCATAATAAAGTACCGTCCGTGCTTCGGAGAGGGAGGGGGGGGGGGGGGGGCTGCGAATCGGAAGGTGCACTGAAAAATGCAGGGCGGGTACGGAACATTAAAAGCTACGGAACGATACTGCGTGAGAACCTCAATACTGGACGGAGCGGTGCGGACGATTCCGTTTAATTTATACCGCCGTTTTCCGTAACGTAGCTTCCGCACCATATAGGCATCTCCGTGTATTATTCCTCCTTAGCCGACGGTTTGCCGGTCGGTATTCTGAAAACAGGCTACGGAAATTCCGTTCCGTAAGGGTGTAACCGTGCTAATTTTTTTGCGGTGTAGGCAAAATTCACGGACAAAGGAGGAGTGGAGTCTGAGAAGACTTCAAAATCTCGAATGTATTTCATAGATGGCTCCGAATTTCAATTCGGCATTTTTATTAAATGGTAGGCGTGGTCATGTGTCCGCATTTGCCCGCTCATTATTTCGCATTTAAATCAAATCAAAATGCCAAGTTTAAATTTCATTTTGCTGCTGTCAACATCTTCTGTTTCTTTCTTCGTGATAGGCACCAAATGCACGAAGTCTGCCAAGCATGCCGAAGAGCCAGCGGTCCCTGTCGTTACATGTGATCAGCTGGACAAACACTTCGCCGACAACGAGCCGCTGGAAACCGACTCGCGTCCAGGAAAAGTTGCGAGGCGCAGTAAGTTTGGGCTCGTGCAGTTACGTTGGAGTTCACTTAGCGAGCCCGGAATAGTCCAGGGCCATTGGGGCCGTACCCATATTACTTGACCGCTTTTCAGCCCCTTTTTGATCCCCCATCCTCCCTGTGACGTGGACAACCCTTCCATGGATAAAATAAAATATAAGGCACAGTGTTTGGCTCCCCCCTAATTCAGGTCGTTAAAACAAATCCGGCGCTATGGCGTCACCGAAGGCAAGGTAATAACAAACATCAAAGCAGCACTAGGTGACATCAAATTAGCTCTCGCCATGTCGCTAATTTTGTAGATCGTCCTCTGAAGAAATGGCGGCGAGTTGACATAGCTGTCCGAGGTGAAACATAACACAACTAATTGTCTCAGTTGGTGGCGTTCGCCGCGGTCCTCACGAAAAAATCCCTCTTGCTTCGTGCTAGATTTTAAAAATAGGTGCAGCCACACATCTTAAGCTGTGACGCCAGAAAACTAAAAATAGCTTGTGCACTAAAATGTTATGTAGACATAGATCTTTCTTCCCTGGAAATCTAACCCGACCTAGTGTGCAGGAAACACCAGCAAGACGTGTGCGCCCTACCAAAGACGGAGTTCATGCACATATCGGCAGCTAGCAGCGTTTATATCCCGTACGTCGAATACCCCCACATGGTGAGGACTCATGAGTGCCATTAGTGTAACCACATGCCGGATCCGAGGCAACGCCGATGTTGCCCACCAATTCATCGAATGACTTGAGGACCTCTTGTACCACATCGGACCGCAGGCGCTGCTGGGCTACGGTGACCGAGACTCCGTGATCTACTCTTGCGGAGGATCGCTAATATCGGAGAGCTATGTGCTCACATCAGCTCTCTGCGCCCGGCTGAAGAATGGGTAAAGTTTCCTAATTTTATGGTTGACTTGATAGTTACTGAAATGTGATTTATAATCGACTTATGAATTACATGTACGGGTTACAAAATTGCTTTCCAATAAGGCCTTGCACAGAGTTCATCGATAAAAGAAATTGCCGAAGATCTTCGGGAAGCCCGAGGCTTGGTCTTTAAACTGTAGCAAAATACATATTATTTTACGGCACACGTTCGAGGGGGCGATCACTCGACCGAAACTTGGGCATAGATTTTAAGAAGTCCGAGGGATTTTGCCGGGCTTTGATCCTCAATTTATTGACTTTGGAGCTTTTATGGCCGCTTTTGGTCCAATGGCAGTCCATTAATTTATAGTCCGATTTTAAAGTCGGGCTGTGAAAGGATTCCACAAAATTTGTACATAGGATTTCACAAGTGGTTTCCCCCTTGCACCCATTGCAAGGAACGCAAACTATTTTATCCACATCATCGCGCATCATGTCTTCAGGGACGCCGTTCGTTGGGTTGTGCTTGGGGCGACCAAGCGGCAAGTTCAGAAGCCGGGCGGCAGTGATGCTCGGCAACTCATAGAGGTGAGACAATGCGGTGAACAATGAAGACTTTTTAAATGAAATCGGCTCACCAAAAAGTGCCGGTGGCTATTTCGTTAATTCTCAACAATAGGCCCTGAAAATAGTTTTCAACCCGTACTGACTCGTTCCTAAAGAAATGTTAAAGTGCCGGGCTTTTAATTTCGTTCAATCGCTTCTCGGTACCTAAAGTTCGATTAATTTTATTTTCTGCACTTTTCGAAATATTAACAAGTTAAACATTTCGTTTCAGTGGCAAATATTTACTGTAAGATCAACAGAAATGCTCTTAGACTTTGAACAGATCTTGTTAATTCAACAGAATATTTTGTAGGAATAAAAATGTTAAATGTTGGACCAACACAAAAAAGCTGTAGCAATAACGATACATGTCATCGAAAACTGCCGCTGCTTCAACAAAATTTTGTCGGTCTTACGAAGAAAGGTTTTTGAAGGGCGGTAATTTCTACGATGCAGTCAGTGATCAGTGTAGGATTGGCCGCTGGATGTTATGTGCCTACAAGGTGCACTCACTGAATTAGAACAGGTGCAGCGATGACTGGCGCAGAACTCTTCTCTCCTTGCCGCTTGCGGCCACCAAGAGGCGTTCAGCCGGGACTATTAGCGCGTGTTCTAAGCCCAGAGTCCGATAGCCGCCTGCACTGAAGTACCGTTCGTGGCTCCTGCGTGCAGGTCGCGGAGGTGATCACGCACCCGCAGTACGCGGCCGGCGTGCGGTACCACGACATCGCGCTGCTGCGCCTCGCCACACCGGCCAAGCTGCATCCGAACGGGGTGCGGCCCGCCTGCCTCAACACGGACGTGGACAGGAACTACTCGGGCAAGGCCGCCTTCGCCACTGCCTGGGACACCGGTGAGAATCAGCAGCAATCGAAAGCAGAACGGCAGCAGTCAGCTCTGTCGCACCCAGAAAAATCGTAACCTAGCTGTTGACCGGGCCAGGAGTCACTCTCAGATTTTCATGAATCGTTTTTTGTGGGATCTACTGCCCACCAAACCCTTGGAAGCCAAATTTTAGCTGCCCATACAGGCCAGTTCCTATGATATGAATTTTTAAAGCATTGGAACGGGTGCAATTCGAAAAACACTAAGACAACGACGAATTTTTGAAAACAATCCAAATGCTTATCTAAGGTGAATTCGGCCAGAGTAGCGTCGTATGGGGTTGACATTTCAAGGAAAACGCTGAAACTCTAGCGGTGTTCGAGATATCGACGTAAGGTATATTATGATAATCAAACCGGAGACGTTTCGAGGTGTTGGGTGTTGTGGCGTTGTATGATTTCCGCACAAATATTTTAGGGAAGATTTTCAACGACCTTTGCCCGCACTGCTCTAGAAGTTTTCTATTTTGTAATTTCTTGAAATACTTGTACTTCGGTTCTGATCCATCGGCTTGAGTTTATTGGCTGAGCGATAGCGAAGCCCTTAACCGACTAGGCCAAAAATGTTTTGTCTGCACTCAGAGAAATGTTTTGTACACGAAATCAAAACTTAGGTCTCGGGCATCAAAGTTTGTTCTATCAGTTCTATCTGGCGCTTCAATCACAGTTTTTGGATGCTGGCATTAAGGCCTTAGGTTCCGTCTTTTAAAGCTGTTTTAGGCTCACTACGATTCATATTTTACACACCAGTTCGAACCTATTTGATGCGGGACACGAAAACCAGTTCGGTGCTTGTCACCAAACGTACTTGATTACCAGCGCACTAGTGCCGACTGCCATCTGACTGCTAGCTGACTGCCATCACGGCGCGATGCGGGGCAACGCAGTTGTATCGGTGGCTCAGTGGGTTCCGCGCCCGCCGTGCCATGTGTGAGGCGGGTTCGGTCGGGGGATCGATTCCCTTTCGGGGCGTGATCAGTTTCTACATCATGAAATGTCCATAACTGTCGGTATAAAGCACCGCTGTCTGGTTTTTTTTAAAAAAACTGTGCAAAGCAGACTTTTGCTGATATTTTTAAAGTAAAATAAAAATATTTTGGGACCGAAACGAATCAGCATCAGTGTCCGCAATAAGCGGCTTTGGTTGTGACAAAAAAAGCTGTTTTAAGCCACTATTAAAATAAGAATGGCATAGCCATTGAACCTGTTTGATGCGGTGCATCAAACAAGGTTATCAAACAGATTTGGGCGCCACGCCGAAATCTTTGGTTAGTTCAAATATCATCAAAGTGTTTAGATCTGGCAACCAAAGTTTCGATACTCTCTTTGAAACATTTCTCTCAGTGTGTTTGTCTGTCTGTTAGTCTGTTAGTCCGCGCGATTTCTCGAGAACGGTTGGACGTAGAAAGTTCAAATTTGGACCACATCCTTCTTGCTTCACACCAGAGTCAACCTCCCATCAGGGGCACCGCAACTCAAGCGGTATCTAAGATAATTTTTACAAGTGGTCTGAAATCTAAAATCCGCGGTTGGGTGAGGTCAGTATGCGCCATGCGCTTGTCAGGGAGGGGTGGATCAGTGACTCGAGTGGGTTACGCTCGGTTAGGTTAGGTTAGTAGGGGCCTGGGTAGGTTAGGCTCGGGCAGGTATGCTTAGTTTAGGACTGGTTGAGTGGCATTGATAACAAAAGGGTGATGCAAGATACGTTCGGAAGTTAAGACATGAGCGCGGTTGCGACCGTGCGGAAAGAGTGACGCCCTGAGGGTGTCCTACTCACTGGCCCCGCAGGGCTCTACTCGTCAACTGACAGCCGCCGGCAGGCCACGGTAGATGTGCGCCAGGCGTGGAGTGGCGGAAGTGATTCGCGATGAGCGAGCCTGTTACGCCACGACGCGGTCTGGCGTACGCCTATTTTGTAAGCTTAGTGTAGCTAGCAAGTGCCCTGTTCTGGTCTAGGTCATATCTTGTCGTACATTTCCTTTCTCGCACATTATTGAAGGCAATAGATTTGTTCATAACGTCCACCAGGTGTCAAGGGCAGCGAGACCATTGTGAACGTGAACCTCACGGTGCACGACCTCCAGCACTGCCGCGACAACTCGACGCTGGATCCCAAAGAACTGCCTCGCGGTCTGGAAGACACGCAGCTCTGCGTCGGGACGTTCGACAACGAATCCGATACTTGCAAGGTACAAAATTTTGTCATTACACATCGTCGTTTTTCAAGATCGTCGCAGAAACCTTTTCGTGAGAATGGTAAACAGTTAATTGGCTGAGCGATGGCGAAGCCCTTACCCGACTAGGCCAAAAATGTTTTGTCTGTCTGTCCGCGCGACATCTCGAGAAACGGTTAAACGTTGAGCTCAAATTTGGACCACATCTTTCTTGCATCATACCAGAGTCAACCTCTCCTCAGGGGCCCACAGCTCAAGCGATTTCTAAGATAATTTTTACAAGTGGTATAAACTTTCAAATCCGCCGGTTGGGTGACATCATTATGCGTCATGCACCTGCCGTTGAGGGGCGGATTAATGACCCGAGTGGGGTACGCCCGATTAGGTTAGTGTAGGATTGGGTAGGATCAGGCAGGTAAGGGTAGGTTAGGACTGGTTGAGCGGCATTGATTACGAAGGGATGATGTAAGATACGTTCGGATGCCAGAACATGAGCGCGGTTGCAGCCGTGTGGAGGGAGTGACGCCCGCATGGCGTCCTACTGACTGGCCTCGCAGGGTAGTTGTCAAGTGACAGCCGCCGGCAGGCCAAGGTAGGCGTGCGCCAGGCGTGGAGTGGCGGAACTGAGACCACGCGGTGTGGCGTACGACTACCTTGTTACATGTACATGAAGCTTTGTGTCATCATCTTGAAGGTGCAGTCCGGAGGACCCCTTCAGGTGCACACTGCACGGGATGCCGAGTACTCTTGCATGTACCGCCTACTCGGCGTCGTTGCTGCTGGGGCGGGATCGGATTGCGGGCCGGGAAGACCGGCCATATACACAAGGTCAGTTGCATTGGGTTGCCTTGTGTATTGCTTCACACCCTTCACACTAAATGTCTAAGGAAAATCTTGTCTTTGGGCTAGGGCCAGATGTAGACGCATAGTTGTATCCTTAAAGTACAAAATTGTTATTAAAAAAATGAGAAATTGTCGCCAAATTCAGATGTGTGCAAGTCTGGCCCCAGATCAAGGACAAAATTGTCCTTAGACATTTAGACATTCGGTGGAGCAACATTTGCTTTTCTTGGCATTTTCGTCGTTACAAGTTACAATTACATGCTGTCCGGGCAATATTGGCTAAAGCACTGGAGTCAAGAACATAGAAAAGGGATGCATCCGAGGTCATTGTTTAGTTTTTGACAAGGTTTGTCGTGAATCTTGTACACTTGCATGGTAAAGCCCTACATTCGGAGTCAGGATGGAATGAGGATTGCGAATAATTAGCTACCTTCATATGTTAAAGAAGGTCGTTACGTCCGTTCACGCCGCCCGTATGTTGAAATCTGTTCGTTTGCCCAGCCCTCCTTTTAGTACGTCCTTACCCTGTAATAACTTTCTGCTTTCATCCGCCCAGGGTGGCTGCTTATGTCGATTGGATTGAAAGCATCGTGTGGCCCACCGGCTCAGACGGCTGCCGAAAGGTGGTTCCTCCCACGAGTGCCAGCCTGTGGGACCAGAAAGACTTTTTCGTCGCCAACACCGGGCCAGGGTCAATGGCCAGAGGAAGTAAGTGCAATGCATCATGGTGTAGCCAGTAGTAAATGAGCGGCTGCTGTCTTACTGTAGAAACGTGTCTTATGCGAGCTCGCTAAGAAAAGCATCTGTAGCACTGGGTCGCTCTGTTACGCCCAAAATAGACTGTGCAAGTCGATCCAAGTGTAAAATATCCTCGATTTCCATGCTCTCGGCCAGTGTTTATGATCGACACTCGAGATCCATGTGGCGTTGCTCCGGTCCACCACCGCCAAACTCAAAATCGTACCGTATTAGTCGGCGTGCGAGGTTCTGAACCCGTCGCAGCGCCAGGGTTCGTATTCCTGCCGGGACGTTGGCATTTTCTTTAACAAAGGTTTGTTCGCTGCCAAGTACGGCTACTTCGCTGCCTGATCACGCAGAGCACTCAGTTGGAGCTCAAGTTCTGAAAATTCCCAGTCAAACAAATTCTTAATATAGTCAAAAACACGGTCTCTGGTTTTTGCTTTTCACTGGATGGTCGCACGAGTGCATTATCTATCCGAGCACTTGAGCCCAGAACATTTGTCTCCGTTCCATACTAATAGGTTCTCGACGAAATAGAGAAGATGTTCTCTTCTCGAGCGCAAGACTACCACAAGCCGAAGGGCGGGGTCCCAAACTGGGCGCAAGGTAAGGTATCTCACGATGTTAAAATTGACCGTCACGGGCAGTTCTACTGATAGACCATGTCTAAAACTAAGCTGTGCTGATTTTCGGCGAGGTTGGATGAGGTTTACCGGAGGCGCATCGAGCTTACAAAGCGGTCGATCCTCACTAAATCCATGCGCAGCCGGCCTAAAAACCATCTAGGGTTGTTGGCTAAGGTAGTGAGCGCCCAGACCCTTATAGACCGATCGGGACCAACACCTCACGCCTCACGCGCGTCATACGCAGGCCATAACTATGGCGGGCAGGGTACCTGCATGAAAAGGAACTGCCGAGGTACAACACCCTCTTCCCCTCGAAAACGCCAATCCCGCGGTGCACGGGATCTCTGTTTCAGTGCAGTGGCGGCACCGAGGTTGTGCCGAGCCGGTCCGAGCCGCTCCAGGCTCCAGGCACTGAGCACATCCAGCAGCAGCGGCGCGGCTCGTCACGGGACGGCCACACGGCGCTGTCCCCGCCGCTGCATTCAAAACAGGGATTTTAATCACACAATATGTTGCGTAAATGAAACCCTTTGATGAGTCAGCCGATGCAAATATACCCCCGCTTTCTACACTTGGACTCTCTAGCAAAGTGTAATGTGTGCTACATCCTTTCAAATTTCCAACTTTGCGTGTTTCAGTGTGCAGAGTATATCATTCAGATTTGTGCTCCGACATGAACAGTGAATCTGTGGCCGTTAAGCCCGAGTTAAACTTGGAGTCCGCTTGCCACCACAACCGTCCCTCCGTGAAATGGTCTCGTGAAATGAGACCCACATCTGTTGTGCGGTACAACGGTACCCAGGTAGGCGATGCCGTCTAAATCTACCTATGGTCGAGTATAAATCTCGTTCAGGACGACGAGGGTTACCACTAGCGAGTAGGTATCACGCCCTTTGGATTCTGAAACCGAGCTAGTGTACCAGGTGTCTTAGCAAAGTGACTGCGGTCGGATGGGTGGCCTACCCATGACTCTGCTAGCGCTCCGGTGCAGGTGGCTGTCGGCGGAGGCGAGCTGCTGTGACGAGTCGAGCTGCTGCGGTCAGAAGTGGCGTAGCTTTGGCGTAGTAGACGACATAGCGGCGCTGGGAATGGGGCCACGATGTGGGTGTGTGTGGGAGGGGGGGCATGTTTTTTTAGTGTTTTGGGGTCCTTTCGAAATTGTCCCAAAAGTTGTGATCTCCATTACATGATGATATTACAAAAGTGCCACATGGTATTGCAGGAGTGACCCCAAGCATGGTACAAGTAAATAATACGAAGTTGTGTTTTTGTGGGTCTCTTCCTCACTTACAAAACACTGCATTGTAGTTTGCCAAAACACGTGGTTTATAATGATTTGACAGCCTCTCTAATTAGCACCGTCATTACCGTTTTAGGTCCTTTTTTCGTACGGCGATGAATACTTCTACAACAAACAGTACAGCTGCGCGGGGGCGCTGATATCACCCAACGCCATCCTCACCGCTGCGCGGTGTAAATCTTTTGCTTGGTAAGCCGTCAGAGTGGGCATCGTTCCAAGGTGTTTAATTTCCCTATAGAATCTACAATTCTTCGCGGGCGCGTAGGGGACGACAAATTTACAGGACACTCGAGGTCGGAATTGAAATTAACATGCGTTAGATAGACACCGGCGAAATTACAGAAACGGATCGATTTTCTTTAAATTAGTTTTCCTTCTTGTTTATATCAAATCCTTGCAGATGAAAACCTTGCACTAAATTGAAACGAATCAAAAATGATTGCCCCACTTTTTAAAAAATAAGCATGTAGATTTCGTTCTGTGATGGGGTCGCTCACAGGGTGGGACGAAATGTAATTGTTTTGTACTTTTTAAAACGCTTCGGTGAATCTTGTTCGATATTTCACTTGTGTGCGGATGGTCCTGACACAAATCGTCACCCGTTTATGGTCGTGGCAATTGAGCGTTTTTTGTATCCCGATGTTATAATACAGTTTGTCATAATACATTCTTGAAATGTGCATTTTCGTGTTCCAGAGAATAGGTCAGGTTGTTTCATCTTCTTGTTTGGCAGCACGCACCGACCCAGTGCGAAGTAGTCCGAATATACTGACAGCACTGTAAAACCTCCGCTGTGACTCTTTTGCGTTTTTGTAACTTTTCCGTTGATTTACAAGTATTCCTGTAAGATTACAGGCGGAGTCCTGTACAAGAGTAGGCGCGTTTCCAAAACTCACGGGATAATTCTTATGAAAGTCGTTGTCTTTAAAAAATTAAACAGATGGCAAGAAGCCGATAATTGTTCCTGTAACGCACGTGTCCCTTTGCAGCCAGCCCATCCATGACGTCTACCTGATCGATCCACTTTTGACCGACCATATTGAGGGATTGTGGGCTTTCAAAGTGGAGTCCGTCCACGTACACCCGGAGTACCGCAGCGGCGAGGCGTACGCCGACCTGGCCATCGTCAAGCTCACCAAGTCCGTGGACCTGCGCACGTTCCAGCCGCTCTGCCTCGACACGCCGGCACACGGGGAGGTGCGGCCCGGCACGCGGGCCAAGGCCGCAGGGTGGAACGTACAAGGGGAGGGCTGTAAGTGCCTGCCGCAACCCACGCAAATGAACGAGTGCCGTGCGACCTCACACGGGGAAAAAAATATTTCGCCCTTTTAGCGAATTTTTCGCTTATTTAACGAAATTTTGTCACGAGTTCTAGGGCCTACAACATTGTTTGCTACCTAAGCGAAATTTCGTGCGCTGAATAAGTTTTCGCTAAAGCAGCGAACAGTATTCGCTGGACCAGGGAATACAAATTTGGAAAGTAGAGACTCGGACCTTTCGCTCCAATACTGGAGAATGGATGTTCGCTGCTTCAGCAGTGTTCATGAGCACTGGTCTTGGTGCAAGTAACAGCCTTGGAGCACAGGATCGATCGCGGGATTTGAACCCGGGATGTTGACGTTGTTTGCTGAATACGGTATCCGTTACGCCGAACAGACGTGCGTGTGCTCTGCCTGCCGGTAGTCACATTTATTCAGGGGACCGCCGTTGGACTAACATGATATTTGTGTTCGCTGTTTTAGCAAAAACTTTCGCTCGCATGGTGAACGTGGTCAGTGAATGAGCGTACACAAGTCAGTCAACAAGTGCTTGCCATACCAGCAAACTACTCTTCACTCATTCAGCGAACACTTATTACCTAAAATAGCGAAATTATTTATTCCGTCATTGTTTTAGTCTACCGTATGCGAATCAACGGCAGAACCGGCCCTGCCCCCCCCCCCCCTCAAAAAAGGGGGCTTATGACAGGTTCTGAGCACGCGAATTGGCTATGACTCATGACCTGCAACACAAAACCATTATGACCACGCATTAGGGACTACGCGTGTGTTCACACCGCTTGGATGTTCGGTTTTGAATATAGTTTACGAAGGATATTACCCACTCCAGGGCATGGATACCCCAGCCGGACATTCACATTTCACATCCTGTCGTCAACCAGTGCCGATACTGCCGTTAGCAACCCTTGGTTCTACAACGGTTAAAACTGTTGTTTTCAGGGACCGGCATTCAATACGAGGTCGCGAACACGAGCCTGACTGTCAGAGGAGCGGACGAGTGCTCATCTGCGCTCCTGGCTAACGAGAAGCTCCGCGAGGCTCATCCCAAGGGCTTCCTGCCTTCACAAATCTGCGCCGGCGGCCTCTGCGACAACGAGACCTACGGGGTATGATTTGTTGCCGACCGAGACGAGCAGTCTGAACTCGTTCCATAAGTTATTCCTATTGTGGATAGTTTCTAGGCATAGGGCCAGTGCAGGCAATAAAACTTTGGTTCTTGACTTTTTTTGAAGGCCTGTTTACGGAAAACTATCGGTGTTGCAGGGCGAATACGGCGTGCCGCTGTCGCTGCGCACGCACACGCTGCGGACGGCTGAGCACGGCGACTTCCCCATGGCCCGCGTGTTGGGGGTGGCCTCCTCGCTGTCGTACTGCACGGCCAGGACCCCCGACGGCTCCCTGCTGCCGGACCTCTTCACCAGCGCAGCCAGCCACCTCGCTTGGATCGAGAGCGTCGTCTGGCCTGAGGGGTGAACAACGTAAACAGGGCTGCTGTTGACAGACGAACAGCGTTAACGTTAGCGGCCACTGTAATTGGTCTATTCTTCTATGTGAATATTCACCAAATACACTAACACATTGACTCAAAAAAAATTGTCCTGTCTGCCACATTGGCCCAAATAGACATGAGAAGACCTATAAACGGCGGAAGGATATAAATTCCGCCAAAATTTTTGGATCCTTATGCGTAAGAAAGGTTTTTCGACCACTAAAGTTTGAACAAAATCGGGAATTTCCACTCCCTTGTCAGGCCTCGCAGTTGACCATTTCATGACTATCAACACATAAAGATATGTTCCTATCCCCGGATTTTAAACCCGCCGGTCGCGGTTCGTTCTGTGGACAGTGAGGCGACCGACCCACGCGGGAACTTCGAAATGCGGTACCAACAACAAAAGTTAAGCCACGTCGTGCCAGCATTTGGGTTAAAGCTATTGATCTGAATTTTGGCGCAGCCATTCGTGCGGTTTAGCTCATCGGGTCTGAGTAACATTTTCATATTTCGCTCTGTTCAGACCACCCTATGGGTGTACGCTAGACATCGAGGGTCGTATGAGTGAAGTGACTCTTGCAGGCTAGGTTAAGGAACGACAGGTGGGTCCTGGGTGTGTTGTTTTGGCGTTGTTGCGTCATGCCGAAAGAGTGACGCCCCCAGGGCGTGGTAGGGTGCGAGGACCAGTGATGGCCACTGCACCAGTGATGGCCACTCAGCGGATTCCATGGGGGAAACGACGCGAGCTTTTGCACAAACTTTAGACCACGTATCGACAGCAACTTCCTGTGGAAATTTTACAGGGTACGCCAGCTGCTGGCTAGGGTGGTTCAAAAAAAAAAAGTTGGAGGGACTAGTGGTTTTTATGGATCTTCATGGTGTAAAAAGGCCCCACATCGCTTTTGAGCGAAATCGGACTGCATTTACCCGGTGCACACAGGCAAAACAGTTTTCGATGCTCGGCGGGCTTGCCTACCTCCGCTCGCAAATGTTTACCGCTCCCGTGAGGTCATCCGTGGTCGCCAGCGATCGTAACTTGGTAGACATGTTCACTGGGGTGTCTAGTGTCACTCGCCCGCGCCCCGACCCCCGGCGCACCCAATAGGATATCGATAATTTTGAAATATCAGATCTTGCGGGGAAGGGGCAAGGGGAGGGAGGGGGAGGGGGCGGACACAATTTTTGCGACGCCCGGCAATCTCGACCCATAGGCTATCCATTGAGACCCTCTTGACACTATGCGGCCCCGCAGCCTCGCCGCCAGGGCAGCGGGAACCCCGCCGCCGGTGCCGCGCGTCTCGTCGGCCGGTTCGAAAGAGGCGCGCTCGGCGGACTTTGGCGCGGCACGGCCCGGTCCAGCTGCCTGATTGGTCCGGCCGCGAATCACCGCTCGTGGCTGGCGCAGCGAAAAACGGAAAAGTCGTCACAGGCGATGTGACAATTAAATCGTCACCTCAAATATTTTTGCCCAGACGAATAGAAAATTGTTTTCTTTCAGTTAGGCATTGTGTGACGATTTATTCGTCATTCGAATATGTCGTCACGTGACGAATGAACGACGCAAAGTGACGACATAATCGGATAATTGATAAATCGTCTCTGAAATTCTTGTCATTTGACGAACAGCTTTTACAACGAACGTCCTTTGACAGAGGAAACAGGCTCGCAATGAATCCACGACAATAGTTGTGTGGCTTACATACATTCAACAACAAAATTAGCGAGAAACCAGTGCTGCCAGAAAAGTAGGCAAAAAGTAGCACAAACACACGGGTGTCAAGATTATACCTACCTCCGCCTGCCTTCTAGGCAAAACTATTGACTTACATGGTAAGAGGTTGCCAAGTAGGCAGGCGGAGGTAGGCACAATCTTGACACCTCTGTGTTTGGACTACTTCTTGCCTACTTTTCTGGCAGCACTGCGAGAAACGCGCCCTTTCGAATGTAGAAGTCCCTAAGTGTCTACTGGAAGCTCCCGAAGTGCGACATTCGCACGCCACCTCTATCCGACGCAACATCCCTTCGAGTGGGGGAGAGAAAGAAATTTGACGAAAATCGTAGCGGTGTCGGGTACCCACGGTGGTCAGAATCGTCCAATTTTCGGTTTGGGGTCCCTTCTTCACCCACTGTTTGGGACATTGATGACAAACCCTACGTTGTTGCTTAAACCTACCCCTTCCACAAATTACGGGGTGCATTTTGTTTGGGTCAAAATCATCTCAAAGTAGCTCCCAAGGCGAAAACTTCATCCGTTTCCTCGTATCTCTTTTCGTTCAAGAATTGTATAATTGTACGCTAAAAAGGTCCGAGTAACCCCAAAATGTAGATGAACATCAGCAGAGTCCAATGTTAGATTACGCTGATTTTTTGTGGGGGTGGGGCGGTGGGGGTGCATGTATTGGCATCTGATATTTCCCCACCCACCCAACTTTAACACTGATGATTCTGGACGGGCCACCCTCATGACACTACCTGTCCTATAATTGTCATTTTGGACCTCCAGAAAAGTAAGGAGAATATGAATTTCACACAAAACTATTATGAGGGATCCTCAACGCGTGTTGGGGACCCGTGGAGGCGGCCAGCTCTGTATGGTTACCGTCTGCACCAGCGACGGGGTCACGTCCCCGCTGTCTTCCGCTGGTGCACTTCGCTCCCCAGCCGCCTGCCGGGTGTGCTGCACTGTTTAAAAAAAGTCATTTATTAGCAGCAAGTGCTGCTAACCAATGAAAGTGGCTGACCCATTGTCCGATGAAAGCGGTTAGTCATTTTGAAATGATAAAAACCGTTTTGGAATGGCTAAAATCAGACAAAAAGTAATTTCAAAATGGTTTTGTCATTTCAGAATTGCTAATCATCGACGATCTTGCCATTTTAAAACAGTATTGTATATTGTTCTCAAACAGCCCTAACCATTTCCAGAGCTGCCATTTTAAAATTACTTTTTTTTAACGGTGTGCCTTGTTAGGGTTAACGCCCTTGCTCTGGGGTGTGGACGGGGTGGTTCTGGTTTTGAGTGAAAAACATCAGATCGTGACTTCCCTTTTTTAAAAATCTATTCTTTGACTGCACTTCTTATTCTTTTATTTCCTTTTTCCTTTTACAGCCGTTACTCTCCTACCCTCCTCCACGTGGTTTCCCTAACCTAACTACAGTACATTTTCCTCTTATCCTAGCCTGTCTGTAAATTCTCTATTTTTTCCTAAAATTACCCTAGTGGCAGTACCTCATTCTGGTCAGTCTGACTCACCCATCTCTCCTTGTAGTCTGGTCTCCAGCTTGTCACTTTTCTTGCGTAATTCAATGTCACTTCACACACACTCTCACTCTCAGTACCGTCTCCTTTCACCTCTCTCTCTCTCTCTCTCTCTCTCTCTCTCTCTCTCTCTCTCTCTCTCTCTCTTCCACATGCTGCGCTCACTCCACCCTCACCTCCCTGTCGCCCCCGCCGTTCCTCCGTCTCTCATCATTCTCATAGTTTCTCATCACATCTTCTCGTAGCCTCGCAGCCCCTCGCAGCCTCTCCCAGCCGGTGCTGCGCCCTGGTGTCCGGTCAGTGCAGCTCTCAGCTGGGCGGACGCGCCGACGTCACCTGACACCCAGCCGGGAGCGCTGCCCGGCCCGTCCGGCCCGCTAACAGCCTACCTGTCGGTCGGCGTCCGCAAATCGAAATTTCTCTCCAGCGGGCGTGATCTTGGTACCCCAAGTGTACCCCAACTCGTCTATGCCCCCTCTATGCGCTCCCGAAATTTGAAATCCTATACCTAAATTTAAGGCAAAATTAGACATCATTCAAGTATACTGCTTTTCTGGGTGTAGTTTCTTCCATAACATTTGCTATCTTGAAAATTTACAAAAGTGCGCCGGTTAGGCGAGGTAGGTGTACGCCAGACGTAGTAAGGACCATATCGAATGAAGGCTGATAGAAGAAATTTGGCCTTTATTATGCCGCTTGACCCAGTTTTTCGGCTTAAAAATTTCCAATTTTACATAAATTCCTAAACATTGCAATTAACACAAAACTGGTATCCCATTGCACACATTCGCTCGATTTACCGAAAAACGGTGCTAGGTACGAAAATTTGCATGTGAATGGCCTCCATGGAACTCCATGGAAACTCCATTCGTCAGACGATCCTAGATGCCGCTCCAGGTGCCAGGGGGCAGACCGTGGTCTTCCTGAGCAACAAGTGGGACGGGCGACATGGCGTATAAACGGTGCTAGTTACAAAAACTTACACGCAAATGGACCCACCGTCATTTCGGCCAAGGAACCCCATAGACCATGACTATAGTCTGATCAGTCTGGGAAGAGCGCTGGACCTCGGAGCTTCCACGGCTCCGCCACCTCAGCAACTGCAGCACTGGGGGCGGGGTAGGTCTGTGGGTCTGGAGATCCTATCACTTCTGGCCCGTGCTTAGAACAGGGTAGTGGTGTGAAGACGGGAAATTTTTGAATGTCTTGGAATACTCGTACAAACGGCAACATGTTCGGAAGCATGCATACAAGGAATCACTCATCCAAATTTCAAGCAAATACATTTTGAATTACGGTTTGCGGAGCTAAAAACGTGGCTTTAAAAACTTTAAAATGAATCGATTAGTACGGTTCAAATCCAAGTTTTTCGGTCGAATTTTATATGACTGAGCTTGGAATTTTGTGTTAAATGCATTTACAACTATCGTTTTTAATATAGTACACGCAAAAATGTGTTCGCAATCAAGAATTTAAACGTCTCCAGTACCCTCATCAAAGCGTGAGGAGTGCCTTTTTTCGCCACAGACGGGCGTTCGGAGCAGGCAGACGCTCTCCTCCCCCACCTCCTTCTAAAACGCACTGCTACCGCAGCAACACCAGCGTTCTTCCCAGACTGATCAGACTATAAGCCTTAGATTAGGGGG
This sequence comes from Megalurothrips usitatus, assembly GCA_026979955.1. Taxonomy (NCBI): domain Eukaryota; kingdom Metazoa; phylum Arthropoda; class Insecta; order Thysanoptera; family Thripidae; genus Megalurothrips; species Megalurothrips usitatus. The sequence continues at coordinate 1,738,927 of CM049602.1, forward strand.
GGGGGGGAGGGGGCTCCTTCCCTCCGCGTCTGGCCCACTTCCACACCGTTTCTTCCAAAATGTGTCGCACCCAGAAAAATCCGCTCTCGGAACAAGATCTCGATATGAGAACAACTTGCTCTCAAATGATTCGATTGATTTTTGGGTAAGAGCAATGTTCTTGACCCTATTACAATTATCTTGGACTGAGTGCAAAATGTACTCGAAAAACATACTTCAGCCGATAGAAAAAACCAAGAACATGTTCTTAAATTTTTTTACTTGAAATATCGGTACGCTTGGGCTTCACTTGAGTACCATGCGTGTTCACCCGCCGGTATAATTTACGTTTTGCAAAGAAAATACCACCGTCCTGACTGAGATCTGAACCCCGGAATTACGAGTTCCATTCCCAGCACTCTAACCACTCCGCTACGAGGTCGGACCATGTCCGCAGCATGCAGCACATGATAGGCTTGCCAATGCTGGGTTTCAAGGGTTTCGCCAGACCCAACAAAAGGAGAAAGACGAGAAGGTGTTCGGTCAGGTTATGTCCGAACAGGTAATGTCCTACGCTGCCGCGTCAGAACTCTCCGGGTTAACCAGCATGTAGCGCACGCGGGTTTGGTGACCCTGGGCCCTCGAGCGGGGCGACCCGCGGCTCAGCAGCTGGGCCAGCCCCGGGTGCTTGCCACTGATGGCAGCGGTCCATGAGTCGGGCGCGGGCCGCTTCATGAAGTACGCCAGCGTAGCCTCAACCAGGGGGAGGGAGGGTGTCTCCTTCATGCAGCGCAGGCGGCTGCTCACGTTGTCCACGCTCATGCTGTCGATGTAGATCAACTGGCATCGCTTCACGAGCGGCTCCAGTCTGAACCGGTCGCTCAACAGGAGGAGCTCCACCAAGAACGCGTCGTCGGGACACTTGGGCAAGGAGTCGGTGTACACACATCTGCGAGAAAGCAAGATAAAGTTGCCTAGATAAACTGGGTTTAGATTTCAATACTTTACGAAGCTGTGGCGTGGAACTTGAGAAAGTGATCCTTTTAACCGTAACTGATATCGAAATCTAAAACACGTTATTGCGTGAAAGCGAACAGTCGCCAGTGCGCAAGGCGTGGCGTAGTAAAGCACTGATTCGCGGTGAGCGAAGCCTGTTACACGGTCTGGCGTATGCCTACCTTGTATAGTGGGGGGGGGGGGGGGGCTTTCCTGTCCCGTCCCATCGAATGCAGCATACAACGGCCACGCCCACCGCTCTTTTTCGAGATCTCAGCAACTAATACTTAAGAAAGCTGGCCCGTTCACCTCACAACGGGACGGCACCAAAGTTTGGTGAAAATTGGTTTTGCTCAACAAAACCTGTGACGTTTCTATGCGGTCGTATCTCATTCCCGCACAAAACACGCCGATATTTCGAAAACTGCCAGACTTGCAGCGTTTTGATCGAAATTTAGACCCTCCGAGCTCCTACTGTGGTCGAATTGACAGAGTTTTCATGTTTGTCTTTTTAATCACCATAGAGACCGATTTTTCAAAATTTTGGCCGTTTTTAATTCTTAAAAATTAATATCTCAGAAAGATACCGATTTGGGCAGCTAAAATTTGTTTTACACATATTTCATATGTTCTAGATTGATAAAAAAATTTATCCAAATGTGACATGACAGTCTTGTTCGTATTGCGAAACCGTAAATGCTATATCTCTTGGAATGGCGTCTATATGGTTTTTTAACATTTTAAACAAAGGGCTGGTCGTATGTAAAATCTTGTGCACTGGGCGATGACTTGCCTGATCATTTCCTTGAATGGAAGAGGGTTGGCGTCTTCGATTTTCAGGCTGCGCGTGGCTTTGTAGTTCGCGTCATGCTCGAATGTCTTCGCGAACACCTCGCTGGCCGCGGCTAGCAGGTGAGAGTGAGCGCGCACCTTTTCCGCACCGACTAAAAACTCCACGTCAGCGCCAAAGCCAGTTTTCAGCGAGATCTACAAGAACGAGAACATTGAGTTTAGGCACATGTCATTTTTCATAATACCCGTTCCTGCTTCGATGTCGAGCAATGCATTTTTGTTCTACACTGTAAAAATATTTTTCGTCACTACAAAAATGTACTCAAATTTTGTTTAAGATTTTTTCGTTACACGTCGAGACGAAAAAGTGTCACAAAAATCAATTGCATCTGGCAATGATTGGAAAACATTTTTGGCGCTTAGCCCAGAAGTGAGTCGCCACGAACTGCGTTTCTACCCAACTGTGTTGCGGCCTCGCCAACGAACTGTGTTCCTGGGAGAAAACACGCACGAGTAGGTTAGGTTAGTTTTGTTCAGGTTAGGTTAGGTAACGATAATGCGACCTAACCTTACCCAACCTCAACTAGCCTTACCTAACCTAGTGGAGAAGAAATTCGAGAAAAATAAATTAAATGAAGATTAAATTAAAAATTAAATTAAATAAAAATAAACTCAATTAGAAAATAGCAGAAAATACGCCAGACTGTGTTTCTCCGAGGAACACAGTTCGTAAGCGAGGCCGGAACACAGTTCGGTAGAAACACAGTTCGTGGCGACTCCCCAGAAGTGACGAAAAAATTTGGCACTAGATTATTGTCACGTGACGAGAAAACCGTAAAGTGACGATATATTTAAGTTACAAATTTTGCTCAAATTTGTTATGGTGGCTCGATGTGGGGTCCTTTTCCAGCAGTGAAAGTTTGAGATATAGGGCATATCATAATTTCGATATATCACAATATAATTTGCCATAATTCGACATAATACTCCGTAACCTATCAATGTATGCCGCAATATTCTACATCTGCCACAAAATGCTTTAGTAGGCAATGATTTGCTAATTTGCCATAATGTAAACGTGGTGTGTTGCACTTTGCGCTTTGCCATAATTCTGCCGTAATATTGTCATGGGCTTGCCATGATATAATGGATCCTTCCAGAAAACGCCCGTTTAAACAATGATTTAAACTAGATTTTGGCATAAGGTTGCCATGATTATCAATAACGTGACAGCCCATGCCTGGGTATTAAAACGCCCGACAGAAGAATGGCGTAGCGGTCTGATAATCTTGGATGGTCGATAGATGGGGTCGATAGATGGCTAGGGATATGGACCCAGGTTGTGGACTTCCGTTTCGGTGCATTAGAGTAGTGGTAAGCGCTGCATTTACAGCTACAAGCTGCTAGATACGTGCCTCCAGCTCCGAAGGCGGCGGAGGCGGCCGATGCCCTTCGCATTCCAAGGAGAGGACACGATAAGGATCAATTTGTGACCAGGTTCATGCGTAAGCTCCGCTTAGCTTGTTAGTTCTAGTTCGAAAACTGAAATAGGACCTTTCAAAACGGCGCAGGCTCCAACTGCACTTATTTAAAAATCAGAGTGCAGCTACATTCCTTAGGCCGGCTCCTGTCCGTATCTACCGAAACGTGTCGGGCGGGACGGGCTGTAAAGGACTACGGACGTACAGCAAAATTGACTCACCTCCAGAAGACATGGAAGTGAAGCGTTGTTCCCCGGCTGGGTCGTCATGGCGGACGCTTTCTTAATGTGGAACAATCGGACGTCCAGTTGAGCATGATCGATGTCTCCCGCGATTAACATCGCCTCAGCAAATTTCATGCTGTCCGTGCCGTTCATGAAATTCATCATGGTCTCGCCACTAAGTCTTTTAGCTCCACATTCTGAACAGGACCCCCTGTGTTGCGTAAAGCCACAGTGATGCCACGTTGACGGACCATTTGAGCTTGAAGAACGAATTTTCAGATAACCATAAGAAAGGTCCGGAGGCGGCGATACCTGATACGCGGCTTCAGCAACAAGACTGTAGCTGTCGTTGGTTACGTCCCATGTCACTATGCACTTGACCTCCCAGGAGCTATTTTTGTCTTGTGACAGAAACTCATCTACTACCTCGACGTTCTTCTCCGCGAGGTCGAGAACAATTTCGCCTTCCGTACTAACAGCCCCCGAAAAATTGTCCGCCAACATTGCAGCAGCTGCAACATAAAATCAGGACGATACATTTTAGCTCCCTGCACAGGGGCAGCCCGTGCATGAGAGAAACGACTCCGGTTATCAAAGAAACAAATTCTATGGGATCGGGGCATTCCTCAGCCGAACGTCGGTGCCCGTTCCGCGGCTCCCTTGGCACCTCAGCTCGACTTGGCCAGCTTGGACTGTCAGCGGCGTTTCCGTACGGGTACGCTCCGATGTGCTGCGCGTATTGTGGTGAGCGAGGCGTAGATACATTTAAACTTTAACAGGAAATAATGGCTGATCAGGCAATGCTTGTCTGAGTCGCTAGCCAAAGGTGGGGATAGGGCAGCCCACAATACACCCACGCGTGCACTTGCCTATGTCCCAGGCGCGGATTTAGGCCCTCCTTACCGCTCGGCCAGGCGGGTTGCCAACCTTCTTGAGTATCCCGTAGGGCTTACGTCACGAGCCAACTGAGCGAGGAGCTGCCAATAGGGTGGATCGAAAATCTGGGATCGTAAATTGTGGTACAAACTTTTGATCCTCAGTGCATGCATCTGTCGAATCCGCTGTAGGACGCACCTGTCGGTAACGTTTGGCGTGTGTCGGGGACGAGTGTGCGACACGAGACCACAGCGGTTAAAGGGTATGATTACCCGTCACTGATCATGCTGGGGCCGAAAGGTGTTGCCGCGTCTGGTTTGTACCGTTTTGGGGTTTGTTTTTGACGTTTTTCTCATAAAATGGGGGCTGAAATCGAAATGGGGCTAAGAAATTTATAGATCTACGTCGTCTTCCGATTCTAATGAGCACCATGAAAACCAATCTATCCCACGTATGAGTGACGGAGCAGAAATAAGTTTAAAAACGGGGCAAAACGGAGCGGAGGGGACGAAATTCAGGGATATTCCGGAACGGCTGTACCTACGGCAAAACCTGTGGGCTTCTTCTGAGGTATCTCGGCAGGAGACACTCGATTTGTGAATGAAAATTTTGGATCTGAAATTTTCACTGAGTATCAAAAATGTATCAGAGCCATTGTAAATCCTGAAGCGACATTCACCGCTCTCAGAAGAGCGACATTTTGTACCCCATTTCGTCGCTCTCCAGAGAGCGACGCTTATATTCGTCGCTATTTAAGAGAGTGTTTTCTGAACAATTTTGCTCTAAAAGAGCGGCGTACGTCGCTTTGTTAAGGCGATGTTTCAAACATCGCTCTATTGGAGCATCGCCGATATTGGGCAACTAACGTTTCTCTTCGATTTACATCGCGATTCAGTAAATTCGACTTAACCCCGTTCTTAAAATAGAACGGACGCTACGAATGTTATCTTTTCCTCTTCCACCTTTATCCTTGAATTTCGCCCCCTCCGCTCCGTTTTTAACCTCTTTGGCCGCGGTTCGTCACTTAAACGTTGAATCAAATGGTTTTCGTGGTGCTCATTAGAATCGCAAGCCAAATCATGAAATTTCATAGCCGAAATTTGATTTAAGCCCATTTCCTAAGTTTGATAATTGGGTACGTCGACATTTTCGGAATTTATTTTTTGAGAAAAACGCCAAATACAAACTCAAAAACGTGTCAACTTACAAAAAAATTTTCGAGGGGGTATTCACTGGCGTAATACTCTGTACAGGCATTCTCGTAATACCATGTATTACCGCGTAATTCACGTAATACCCCGTAATGCCACGTAATACCGCGTAATGCTACTTAGTACTACGTAATACCACGTATTACCACGTAATACCGCGTAATGACGCGTGTACATTCCTCCCATGATGGGTTAATTCATCTGTTGGCACTTCCCTCCGATCCAGGAGGTTCTGAGGAAATGAAGTATACTATGCATTCCCCTTCTTCCAACTCCTTGGTTAGCCCTCCCCCCCCCCCCCCCCCCTCCCCCCCTCCCCGATATTTGGTGAGCGCGGCAGGGCCGTAGCGAGGGGGGGGTTTTTGGTGTCAAAACCCCCCCCCGAAATTCTGGGACGAAGGAAAAAAAGGAGGAGGAAAAGGGAGGAGGAAAGGAAGAGGGGGAGAGAAGCAGCAGGGGTAGGGAGAGGGAAAGGCAAGAGAAAGGAAGCATTTGCTGGCAAAAAGAGGAAGAGCGGAGGAGCGGAGGACGAGTGAGGACTGCGTCCAAGCGAGTAGAGACGGGCGGGAAAAGAGCTGCGGTCTGCCGCGACGATCACGGCTGCTGCTGCGCGCCCTCGCTCTTGGGCACCGCCCGCTGCGACGCGCTCCTGCACGCGTGCGCCCGCCGCCCGCCGCGTCCCCGCGCCGCCGCCTCGCGTCGCGCGTCTCGCCGTCATCGTCGCTGTGCTGTGCTGCTAGCCTGTCGTCGCGCGATTGTTGCCGCTACTAGCCGCTACTGTCGGTACTAGCAGCTCATTAGATCATGAACACGCATTCTCGCCCAAACTTACCATAAAAATTAGTTGGCTTATTTTCTGTGGTTCTTGCACATCCACGACCGCAGTAAACGTTCAGCCCCCTTGAGGTAGGCAACCACCAACACAAGGTTCCATCGGGAAAAACCCCCCCCGAAAGGAGGGTCTGGCTACGGCCCTGGAGCGCGGATTGGACAGCGACGGCCGCACGGTGAAGCTAAGGCGGGAGGAGTTCATTGCTTGGGTCGCTCGCCCCTAAACAGTAAGTGTTTTCCCTATCTGTGGTAAATATACGATCAATCGGGGGTTTGAGGTCAATTTCATGGGCAGTTTGTGATACAAGACTGAAAAAACAAGACTGTCCGGGTGAACGCAGGGCGTTCATGGGGAGGCTCGTTCTTTGTGTGCACGTACCTTACGTGACTTCTATCGGAATTTTTTGGAGTTTTCTAAGAAGCAAAAAAAAAACCTGTTTGGCGCCATAGTGGGCAGAGGTCAGGGACTCCATATTTTACGCTTTCCTCCCTCCGCCCCCTGCATAGGCAAAGGATTGACGAAACACAGTTTCACCAGATTCTTAAATTTTGCACTTCGTGCATTCGCCTTGTTAGACGTGGAGTCCTACAACAGATTCTGAAATTTTGCACTTTGTGCATTCGCCTTGTAAGACGTGGAGTCCAATTGTCACATTACTCGCGAAAACGCGTGTGCGCGTCTCTCAGTGCTCTCACTGCCTGGCCAGGACTGAGACGTGGAGTCCAAATGGCGAATTACTCGCGAGAACGCGACAGAACGTATTGTTGGCCGCTACCTGCGGCTCGACCCAACACGGTAATACTCGACACCTATGGTCTATAAAAGGTCTAACAACCCCGATACCTTGTGAAATCTTTATTATAAACTAATTTCGAATCGACATCTCACACCGCTGATACCCCCTTAATACCATATTCGTGCCTGGAGTAGTTTCCGAGTGCATATTTTAACGTTTTAGATTCAGAAAAAAAAACTATCGAAAATTTGAAGCAATATTTCATTTCATCAATTCTCTTAGTATTTGCCCAGGACTTAGCCGCTAGCGCTGACGCCCAGCAGCGGACCATGCTGTATGCATTGTTGACTGGGCCCAGCGGCTCGTCACAAGTCAACCGCTTTACAATCTACGTCCTCTTAATTCCATGAAATCGATAAACTTAAACTAAAGATAGCGGTAAAATACTGTTTTCAAAACTACATCGACATGCGATCAGAACGCCACGCAAACGATTTTCTTACGTAACGCGGTTTTCCAGTTGAAAGGGGGTCTTAACATTCAAGGCTAGCGCATTACTCGTTCTTTTTTGCTTCTACGTCATCGTAGTACGACGAAGCAAAGAACGAGTAAAAACGAAGAAATAAGCAGTAATGCAGAAACACAAATTCTTCCAAGAACATTCACATAATAGCCCAGACAGATAATCACAAGCAAACTGAAACCAGTTTGCGAAAACAGAATATAGTTTTGTTCGGATGTGTGCATACATCTTCTACTCGCCTTAGAATTGGAATAAGGATTTGGAATCGGAAGTCTGCAAGACATGAATGTAGTAAACAAGTGCGACCTTTCCCATTTTTAATTTGAATAAGTGGTCCCAATATCACTTTGGGATAGGAACTCTAATATCGGGTACACAGTAGTCTAACTTCTAAACATGCCAACAAATCTGTACATATTCTAAAATTTTGTGTTTCACACCTAATTTGACAATATCGGTTTTATAATCGTTCAACAAAATATTATCATCTTCGATCCATGCTCACGATGTTGCGACTGTAAACTCACCTCCATGCATCATCTTCATAAATGACGAAAGTGTTCAGCTTTTCACCGAACATTGCCCATCGCTGACCCGGGCGCTTCTACTCTCCGCACCCCACCACAACGCCCACCCGAATTCGGCAAAACCCCGCGCGCTGGTAGCTTAGCGTTCGTTGGGTTGCCTACTCATCAGGCGCCGCGTGATGAGTATCTAATACTTGCGTAATGCCGCGTAATACTAAGCGTAATACCGCGTAATACCGCGTAATACCGTATAATACCCCGTAATACCACGTAATACGCGAAGTACTCCGTAATACCGTATTACGTAATACTCTGTACACCGAAATCCAGAGTGAATACCCCCTCGATTTATTTTACAGTGATCCGCCCTGTCTCTGAGACTAACAAACACATGAAATAACAAAATATAAAAATTAGTGTCTTTGTTGTAAAGTGGGAGGGGAAGTGGGGAGTCCATACAAGTGACCCCTTTGGAACACCGTCGCTCCGTTTCTTTCAGTGTTAACTAAAAACTATTCGGACAAAAAAGTGCTTGTTCACATCAGTACTAAAGCTGTACAGACGCGTTTGGCCTCCTTGCAGAGGTGCTCTTTCTTGTCACCTCCAGGCCACATTTTTCATGATATCGGTGCCGGACTTTCTCACATTCTAGAAAATGGTTCCCCCCACCCCGCTATGAAGTTCAAATTTTTAATTTCAACTCGGAAATATTTTATTTGAATTTTCAAAACACATCGAAATTGCGCATTTTGTTAGAGTGATATAACGAGATACAAATGAAATATTAAAAATCGGTCTTCATAGCGGGGTAGATGCATTCATCATCTACAACACAGTAAAGAACTGGTTCGAATATCTCGAAAACTAAAGCGTCAAATTGACATGGAAGAGGGTGTTTCGAACGAAAAATATTTGGGCCGGACCAAGGCTCTGCGAGATGCGTGGTTCTGGCTAGGGCCCGGCAGCATCCCCCGGCCGGTCGGGGTCGGTGCAGCCGGGCCGGGCCGAGGACCGTCGCCTTTCGTCTCGTTTATTGCTTTATTGCGGAACGCCTCCTCGAAGGCGACTCCTCCGCACCGGAACTGATGGGGGGCGCATCTCATTATTTTCATCTCACGAAACCAGAAGATTTTCAAATTCGAAGGAAATATGTAACTTATCTTGCTCGCGGTATTATTTCAAGAATTTCCCACTTCACTGCGAAGCCGCGGGGCCAAGATAGAAAAGTCGTGTTAGTCCGGCAACGTCCCTTCGGCACCACTCAACTCCGTCAAAATTGCACTACAGACATCATTCAAAATTATTTTTCGTGTATCTAAAACCGAGGAAGACTATGGGCGACCTCTAAAATTCGTCACTCTAACACTTGACGATATCGTCACGTCGACTCCCTCCACAGCCCCCGCTACGCCCCCGCCCCGCCTCCCGCATGTGGTGTCTCGGAGCGCTGTGAGAAGACAAGGACGCACCCGTCTGCCGGAGGAGCATAGACAATAAACGACCCTTCGCCATGGCTGGTCCTTCGACGCAAATTTCTAAAATCTCCAAGGAGAAATTTTGGAACTTTTAATTGTTGCCAATTAGCCTTGTGGTATTACGAGACGCGGAAATAAATTTCGAATCACATTTCTAGCCCAATTTTGAGCTCTGAAATTGTGACCGGAGTGCCCAGGATCTCGCTCGGAGCCCAGGCGGCCTGCCTCCGGACCGAGCTCCGGACGCAGGCCACAGCAGCCCCGGCAAGCAAGGCAACGACCTTCCTATTCATTTGCTAACAAGCGTGCGGGGCGGCTGGCACTGCTCGTCGCCCCCGCACTACCTAGCCCAGGCCACCAAAACCTCCCGAACGTATGTCTCCGCTGGGCTCCTTCCAGCCGATCCGGGCAGAGGAACTTTTCGTTCCGGGTTCAACTGCCATTGAGGTCATTTTTAGCAGGTGATACACATAACACCACCTACAACGTCAGAATAGGAAATAATATTAAGATAATGTATCAGCGGCTTCTACTCTCATGCGGCAGCAAGAGCCATGCTAAATATATATAGGCCGCCCGACCGTCCTAGGGGCCTATGGTAATACAAGGACAAGGACAAGGACCCTACCGGGGGATGTGCACGCCTCGCCGCGCCAGTGCCGCCCGCAGCTTACGGGCGGCCGCGCTTCCCAACCCGTAGCTCATGAACGGTCGGGTTTAGATGGGTAGTGTAAGCGAGCCGATTTTAGCACGGAGTCTGGGCTTTCTGTTGGTACACATATCTTTGAGATCCGACCTTTCTAGAGCGATCTAGAGCGCCCGATGTGCGCCTGACCAGTCAGACGTTACCCTTTGTCAGACCGTAGCTCGCGAGTGGTTGGTTATACAGGGTGTATATTCACACTTTGTCAATAATGTGGGGGTAGGTTGGGCACCCCTAGAGGATCACTATTCACCAATGAGCTAGTCGGCGCAAACGTCTAGGTACGGAGATAATTTAATTTTTGTAATTGGCTTTCGCGCCTGCGAGTTAGGCAACCCAGCACGCGCGCCCGTGTAGTGGGCTGCCTACCTCACCGGCGCGGTTGCCGCCGGAGCGCGCCGCACGCTCAGCAGACGACAGCTGTCCGCTTGCGCCGTCTTCGCTGGAAGCGAGGAACTTCACCGACCCTATCCCGCATCCACTGGCAGTACTGCAGGCGGAGGGGAAAATCGTCTGGACCAACGGCCTGCACCTGGACCAACATGAAGGGGTGGAGGAGCTGCTCCTTGAGCACATGCATCACAGTCCCATAGGAACAGCCGACGTCGCGATCTTTCGCGTGCTGGTGTGCGGGTTGTCGCAAGTGTCAGCAAGCGGCTCAACTCTGCAGATAATGCCGCATATGCTTCAAGAAGACCTTACCATAACCTCCCTACCCCCTATAGTCTGGTGGTATCTTTACGGCGATGCGCTAGTCACCGACATTGAAGTGATCCTTAGTGTATGCTGGCTTCATTTTTATCAAGTGTGCGTCGTGCTTGGGGGCCCCTGACCCGGGGGGCCCGGGGGGGGATTCCCCCCCCCCTCCCGGCCCCCCGGGCCAGTCCGCCCCTGCCTGGGCTTGAACCTGCAGCTCGACGTTGTCACGGACAGGGCGGGCACGAGGGGAATAACGCCTTGCTCCCTGCATCAACAAACCGTCTCCCTGTAGTGCGCGCAGTGATCGGAACAACAAAAACAAGAACAAAAACGACAACAAACAACATTCACGCACAAGTTCCCCGACTCCCGCAGGTTGCTGTGAATTTTCCTAACGCTAAAGCTCATGGAGAAAATTAGCGCGCTAACGCTAAATTAGCGAGTTAGTGGCGCTAACGCTAACCGTTTTTTTTTTTAGTCTGTAAAATTTTCGTTGCGCTTGTGAAATGCACATTTTGAATGATCAGGAACTGGACAGGAAATAAATAAGGGGAATGGATAACGTAAGTAATCGTCTTTTTCTCCAACTACCACCGTTGACACTTGATCGAACTTTCTCATGAAGAAAGTCATCACCGAACACCACCAGCATGTCTACAGAAGTCCCGGCCGCGAAAAGAAGCACTGTTTCAGGTCTCATCCGGCTAGGCGGCAGTGTCGCATTTTACTTTAACACTAACAACTAGGCCTATCCCGTTTCGGTACTGGCACTCAGTCCAACCTGAGCATGACAGGAAACAGGTCTAGCGACACTGCACGATCCGTCATGTAGCGATCGCACCGCCGCGCCCCTGAATGTCCGGAAAGGTCTCCCGTGTGGAGCGGCGAGAGCCGGAATATGACGTTGGTCCCACAGGGGCCACCGGGCCACACGGTGCACATTAAGCGTTAGCGGCGCTATGACGCTAACGGGTCGCGTTAGCGTAGCGCGCTAACGCTAAAGGTCTTGGAAAAATTTAGCGGCTAACGCTATCGCTAAGTTGGCGATAGCGTTAGTGTCGTAGCGCCGCTAATCGCTAAATTAGCGTTAACGACCCTGCTCCTGTGCGTACAACCGGAGGGTCCTGGTGTTGCTGCCGCCCGCAGCACCGTACGTGAGGTGCACGTCCGCCAGTTCCTCATGGTTCCATGCCGTCTCTTGCGAAGTCTTCTGATTAGTGTCGGTGACCGACACCGGCAAGTGTCGCCCAGCTGTCACCGCAGCAAGGGAGCAGGGGTGTCGTCTGCTACCAGCGAAGGCAGCGCAAGCGGACAACACGGTGTCGTCTGCTGAGCGTGCGGCGCGCTCCGGCGACAACCGTGCTGGTGAGGCAGGCAGCCGAGGGGGACCCTTGGTCGTTCAGTCAGTGTACGGTGGCCTCAATAGTCACTTTTTTAGTCACTCCAGTCAGTTCCAGTCGTTTCCCCAGTCACTTCCAGTCGTTCTAGTCAGTGTCAGTCACTCGCAGTCACTCCAGTCATTCAAATCACTTTGCAATAATTTTAGTCAACAGAAGTCACGAAACAGTCACGAAATGGTCAATTTAATTTACGTTTCCGGCGGTTTATGGTTTTCGCGGGCTCGTTTCTTCACGTGGGCACGCTCGGCAACCCCCGAAAAGGACCGAAGTCGTGCGCGCGAACCGATACGGGAACGGCCGGCAACACTGGAGAGGCGAGAAGGTAGCGTAGGCCTATCGTTTGAGTTGTCCGCGAAGCCGTGAAATTGGTAAGTTTGGTTAGTCTCGGGCACGTAAACGACAACAGAAAGGGTGCCGTCTGCCACGAGTGAGGTTGCCGGCAGCCGGCGCTTGGGCAGGGTAGCGGCAGCGAGAATGGGGAGGCCGATGGGTGGCCTACCCTCCAGGCACTGGCAGTTATGTTGCCTATTGCACAGGCGTTTATCGGGAATGGCGTTAGCCAAGGTTCGCAAAGGCTTCACAGCATGGGATGTTTCTGGTAGTAGTCATCAGAAAACCTTTCAGAAATCCACTAAAACTGCACCAAAATGAAGCAAGGGGGTATTTTTAAACTCACAATGAAATTTGCTTTCAGAAAATGTAGTTGCCAAAGGCGTTCGAAGTCGTTTCGCACATTTAAAATGTGTCAGAATCCAGAAAAGTCACGCGCTGGCGCGGACGCGCACACAGTCATTTCAAATTTTTGACCGCTTTTGTGATGGCCGGTGACAGTGCCAGCCGCGGCTCGCGGCGGATCGGCGGCGGCGCGCATGGTTTCACGGCCCGTCCCGGGCGTCGCTGCCCCCTGCCGCACTGTTACCTCGCGCTCCCGGCCTCTCTCCCTCCCCTCGGTCCACCGTACCAACCGCACTGCCCCGTCGCTCGCCCCGCACTCCGCAGAAACGGTCGGGTGCCGGGCCCCGTCCGCCGGCGCGCCGTCTGCTTCTGGGCTGCTACACTTCAACAGAATCAGAATTTGGTGTGTGTTTTCAAAACCGAAGTTGAAGTGGAAATGCCCGATGCCGTTCCATTGATGGTGGTACTCGACGAGGAAGAGAACGAGAACGATCAGTCCAAAGAGCGCACCTAAACTAACCCGAACCCCCTTCCCGACTCGCAATTCTTCGCTCTCGGTGGTACTTCGCTCTGAGCTCTGGCATTCACTCTCGCCATGAGCTCTCCTTACTAAATGTACCTCACGTAGGTTTGGTTATTCACGGTCGGTAGCTCATACAGGTCGGTCTTTAAGGCTATAATTCTCACAGTAAAAAAGAGACACAACGAATGTCTCTGCATAGCGATTTTCCTGTGCAATCATACTATTGATACGGCTTTTAATTCGGTGACAGAAAAAATCGTCAACTATATCGTGTTACGAACAAAAAGTGTTCGTGATACGTGGCTGCACAAAAGAATTGCTTGCGGTGTACTCTCGTGACCAGGCAGCGAACACTGACTCACTCCCCCCCCCCTCCCCCCACCTCAGAACCGGCAGCCGCACAGGCCAACGCCAAGGTCATCAACGGTCGACTTACAAAGACGCAGTGCCAGCGGTAGGAGGCCTGCCAAAAACTTGCGAAGTAAGGTGCAATATTGTCGAACTTCCTTGCGAAGTATTTCATTTCGTGGTGCCAACTTTTGGTTTGTAGCGTACGAAGAAATTATTTAGTACGCTCTCGAAAAAGTGGTTCGTGAGCTTTACCGCTAGCGGAGACCTGAACCAAACTGCATTTTATGACACCATGGTGCCACTTGGTACATCACGGAGAAAAATCGCCGGCTCGTCTAACTAATGTTCTCAGTAGGTTTTCAGACGGATCGAATGTTTGAACTCACTTATCAGTTGTACCGACTAAAGGTTAAGTTGGATGCACCGACCAAACTTTTTTCGAAGAAAACGTTGATGCACCGGTGGGTCTCGAACCTCTGTCTTCCGTCCTTGAGTGTGCCCTAGACCACACGGCTACCATGACTGTTTAGTACGGGACGGTGTGAGTCGCCCTGATGAATGAGAGGTTTCCTAACATAACCCATGAGTTGATCCTACGAACAGTGTTGTTCCTAATCGAACATCTTTTTTTTCCGGCAGCGACTATGACATGTTAGTTGTAACTAAGTAACTCAAGTTCTACCAAACGAATATTTACGTTCCTATAAACTAAATTTCGTTGTTTTAAATAATATTTTGCTTGTCTGAAAACCTACTGAAGCTTTAGTTGATGTAACTAATTTCCGGTTGCTCCAACGAATCATCGGTTGGATCTACTGAAAGGGGTCGCCGATTTCAAAATCAATTAATGTTAATATGTAGCGTGATCGGTGCGGTCCTGCGCGACCACCCACGCACCGATCTAGTTCTCGGTACGACCCCGGCCATGGCGTGTTCGACTCCTCCCTGTCGGCCCGGTCTCAGTAACGCGCAGCCACATGCCGGGCTCGAGGAAATGTGAAATGGGTGTTCACGTCCTCGCAGCCACCTGATCCTGGCGTGGCAGCAAATGTGCGCATCGAGGCCACAGGGCGGGTTCTATACCATGTTCATTTTAGGAAGAGCCACGGTGTTGCTGCGGTAGCTATGGACGCCAAGAAGAGGAGGGGGAGGAGACCCGAGCCAGCTCCGGTCGGGCCTCGCATGTGTCAATGGGCGGCTGCCTTCACGCTTTAATGAGTGTCTACTGGAGACCTTTAAATCAGCACATGCGATCAAATTTCCGTTCGAATTTCAATTGAGTTCCTTACATTAACGTGTTCAGAGCAGAATTTCAAGTTACCACATATAAAATTCACCCCTAAAATTTAATTTTTGCCCGGAGAATTTGTGGTCTATGCTAATATATTTTTGGCCGTGTAGGCCGTAATTTTGGAGATAATCGTTTGAAATTTGGACAGGTTATTGGTAAAGTATATTCGAACATGGTGCCGTTTAAACCGCGTCGATATTTGAAGTAGTTCAAAATTTCACCTATGGTGCCCTTGCCCTCCACTACCCCAAGATCGACGCCCCCTGCCGGAACGAAACATGTGTGCGGACCGTCGCCCGCGTCCCCAAGCACTGCCTATTGTGCATCGGTCGGTGTTGCTGCAGTTGCTGAGGGAGCAGCTCCAGCACCAACTTCTGCTTTGAGGCTCTTCCTAAAATGAACATGGTATAGGAAGACGCCATGGATACCCGGCCACGGCCAGGGACATGCGAGGAAGAGGGCGGAGTGCGAACGGCTTCCAGATGCGGGCTGAACCGTGTCGGTCGCCAGCGCCGTTTGCTGCCGCTGCTCTCGCAGCCCTTGGCGGCCATCTCTCGGACCAGGCCCGGAGCGTGGGACAAAGAGCAGAGCACAGCGGGCCGTCCGCCGGCCAAACTGGGGGCGTGACGGACCCACAAATCGGAGAACGGCGGGCCTGTCACCTGAACGGCTTGCATGTGTGGATGTCTGCCTTGCGACGCCGAGGGCGGCAGGGCCCGACCACTTCCTGTGCGTCTCCACACTCTGTGCCTGGGGCCGGCACTACACTGCAATTGTGCTGGTCACCCGGGAGTTCCCAAAACCCTCCAGTAGAATTAAGATAGGATTAAGCCACCACCAACATCAAGAGAACGGCATGAGACGCCCCGGGTCCAGAAGAGCCACCTCCCCGCGCATAGCCCGTTCACTACCACGGCCGCCTGCCGCGGGTCGCGAGAAGACGCCGCACGCCGCGGTGGCCCAGCGGCCCGCACCAGCGCCGGCCGAGGGCCCAGCCGGGGCAGCCGAGCTGGCAGACAGGCAGGCGGGCCGGAATCTGCATACGTGGCCCGGCTTGCGGGTCACCCGGTATGCGTTCGGGTGGTGTGGGGGAGGGGGCGGCGGCCGGAACAGAAAGACCAAGCGAGGCTCCCCCGCGCCCCCCTGGCCTAGGAGGGGGCGTGGACATCTTTGTAACAAGTGTGCTGATTGGTGAGCCCGCTTTGGTTTCTGGAGCGGCAGGACCCGGGACGCGGTCTCCGGAGCTTCGGGCAGGTCGGGGACGGACGAAGGGCTCGGCGCAAACAGCAGTCCGGTTTGAGCTAGCAGGAAAGTCGCGTCGAGTCCGCTCCGCCACCGCCCTCGCCTAAGTCCGACTCCGTCGCCGAAGGGCCGCGACGTAATCCGTGAACACCGAGAGACTTGTAGGACAGCCGCGTCGAGTGCGCTCCGCGGCCACCCTCGTCTTCCAGTGTCGTCGCCGCCCTTTGGGATTACATCATCCACCACTGGTCCGCCACTCGCGGCCCGCGAGTCCCACCATCCATCAGTGCAGTGATCGTGATTGTGGGCCGAAGAGCCGAAGAGTGTGCGTGTGATCGTGGTGTTGATCGTTGTGTGGTGACTTCAGTGTAGTATAGTTTTAGATTAAGGTGTACATATTTTCGTATTAAAAGACTGGCCTTGTACATTTGCTTATCATTTCCCAACAATTTGAGATCAATCAATCATCCATCAAGCAGAACACCCGAACACTCAAAATTTAATGAGAGAGGAGAACCACACCCTCACACTACTACAGATTTTTCTCCGTGCACAGGTTGCCTAAACTGTTAAAAATATATTGGGAATTCCTGAAGCCCTCCGGAAACTTTTTTACCAAGTGATCCTTCGTTTTTTCCTAACGTATGTTATTTTGAGATTTACTCTGCTGAGAGCAAAACTCTGCAGCAGATTCGATAGAGGACACATTACCTTCTACAATAGCCACAATATCAAACCACATAGGAACGCACACTTCCAGTGATAAGTGATTTTATCTGGCGAATTCCTGAAGGTTCTCTGGAAATTCCAAAAGGACAGTTAGAAATAAAATTACCAACTGATCCTTCGTGATTTGCCGGACATTTTTTTAACGGTGTAGAGACATATCATCGATTCGACCCGCGTGACCTAGTACACCTGTAAATTCGCGTGTCGCTAGATTTTAGGGGGTAGGGGATAAACAAGTATGATGCGAGAAATTTAATGGCGCCGTCGCAATTAAAACACGACCACCGGTGGTGGGTCGAAAGCTGTCATTTAATAGAAAACCGGACATAGCGGAAACTTTCTTGTTTTGTGACCGTCTTCGCACGCCACGAAGCAATAATTCGCAATGGGAACGAAATTGTTCGTAGTGTTTGTAATCTCTAGATGCACAGTCCTTTCAATGCTGCTCTCACCTCCTTACGCTGATGACGGATGCACTCCCGAGTTATGACACTCCACCAGTACACAGGGACCAGCGCGCGACAGCGACGGCCCCGGTCCGTACGACGCACTGTCCGCAACTGTGTTGTGGCTGCGACGGCGGGCCTCGGAGTCGGAGGGCCAGCGAACCGGGCCGGCCGGTGAGGCGGCGGTGCGAGCGGGCGGAGGAGTGGGGGGTGAGGGGACCATCTGAGCAAAACACCGCTTGCTTAGATGTTGTTGCCGCCACAACCTGCAGCACCCGGGACAACGAACATTTGGTTTGTAACACAGACTGTTGTGCGTAATACGAACACTCCTAATTTGTAATACTTACAAAATTATGTCGAAATACCCACATGTCGGGTATGCATAGGTCGCACAAAAAATCGGAGCTACAAGCTTCGATCTCGTACAACATAAGCGTAGCCAGACTTTCATTTTGGGAGGTGAAATGCCCCGCTTATTGCCTACATTCGTGCGTTTCTTGGGTGGATTGCCTACCCGGTCCCTAGTTTCGGCGGGGCGTGTGCATGCATGATTGAGTAATTTTTTCGACTTTTTGCCACTTCGCTACACTGTGTGAGGGGAAGGGTGGGGGAGGGGCGGTGTCCCAGTCAAAAGTGGACATACTTTTACGGCAAACAGAGGACGCTGAGCTGATTTGACCGATATAGGACACTCGGGATCGGAAAAGTCAAATGACGGGGATATTCGATGTTTTCTCTATCGGTAGGCAGTCCCGCGCGCTCCGCTAACACTGTGTGCCTCGGCTCGGCTCCCCGCCTGGCTCGGCTAGACACCCTCAGCTCGTAGCACGGCCGGCACAGAGCAGACCGGGCTCGGCTCACCCGTTCACCGCAGTGTGCGCACCTGTGCGCACAAGCATCAAGCCCGTTATATGCACAGGTGATCCCGCCCCGCAAAGTAACTTGATCCCCTTGTGCACATAATACCAAATAAAGTAACGTGCACAAGCTTGTGCGAATAACAAACTAATAATTATGTGCACAAGTTATCCCGCCGTCCGATTGGGGCTCCTTATTCTTGTTCACATAATATAAATTTGGGTAATGTGCACAAGCTTGTGCTACTTACAAACTAATAATTATGTGCACAAGCCACTTCCCCTTCCTTATCCCGCCGTCCGTTTGGGGCTCCATATGCGTGTGCACATACTGCAATTTAAGTAAACCAAACCAATAATTATGTGCACAAGTCACTAGTCCCTTTTGCAGTATGACCCCGTCCCATAGGGCCGCACTACAATTGCTAAACAAACAATGAAAGGGGTCGCCGATTTTAAAATCAAATAGTGTTAATATTTGGCGTGATCGGTGCGGTCCTGCGCGGCCATGGCGTGTTCGACTCCTCCCTGTCGGCCCGGTCTCAGTAACGCACAACCACATGCCGCGCTCGAGGAAATGTGAAATGGGTGTACGCGTCCTCGCAGCCACCTGATCCTGGCGTGGCAGCAAATGTGCGCAGCGAGGCCACAGGGCGGGTTCTAGGAAGACGCCATGGACACCCGGCCACGGCCAGGGACATGCGAGGAAGAGGGCGGAGTTCGAACGGCTTCCAGATGCGGGCTGAACCGTGTCGGTCGCCAGCGCCGTTTGCTGCCGCTGCTCTCGCTGCCCTTGGCGGCCATCTCTCGGACCAGGCCCGGAGCGTGGGACAAAGACCAGAGCACAGCGGGCCGTCCGCCGGCCAAACTGGGGGCGTGACGGACCCACAAATCGGAGAACGGCGGGCCTGTCACCTGAACGGCTGGCATGTGTGGATGTCTGCCTTGCGACGCCGAGGGCGGCAGGGCCCGACCACTTCCTGTGCGTCTCCACACTCTGTGCCTGGGGGCCGGCACTACACTGCAATTGTGCTGGTCACCCGGGAGTTCCCAAAACCCACCATTAGAATTAAGATCTGATGAAGCCACCACCAACATCAAAAGAACGGCATGAGACGCCCCGTGTCCAGAAGAGCCACCTCCCCGCGCATAGCCCGTTCACTACCACGGCCGCCTGCCGCGGGTCGCGAGAAGACGCCGCACGCCGCGGTGGTCCAGCGGCCCGCACCAGCGCCGGCCGAGGGCCCAGCCGGGGCAGCCGAGCTGGCAGACAGGCAGGCGGGCCGGAATCTGCATACGTGGCCCGGCTTGCGGGTCACCCGGTATGCGTTCGGGTGGTGTGGGGGAGGGGGCGGCGGCCGGAACCGAAGGACCAAGCGAGGCTCCCCCGCGCCCCCCTGGCCTAGGAAGGGGCGTGGACATCTTTATAACAAGTGTGCTAATTGGTGAGCCCGCTTTGGTTTCTGGAGCGGCAGGACCCGGGACGCAGTCTCCGGAGCTTCGGGCAGGTCGGGGACGGACGAAGGGCTCGGCGCAAACATCAGTCCGATTTGAGCTCGCAGGAAAGTCGCGTCGAGTCCGCTCCGCCACCGCCCTCGCCGAAGTCCGACTCCGTCGCCGAAGTGCCGCGACGTAATCCGGGACCCTGAGAGACTAGTAGGAAAGCCGCGTCGAGTGCGCTCCGCGACCACCCTCGTCTTCCAGTGTCACCGCTCTTGGGATTACACCATCCACCACCGGTCCGCCACTCGCGGCCAGCGAGCCACATCACCCCTAAGTGCAGCGATTGTGATTGTGGGCCGAAGAGCCGAAGAGTGTTTTGTGATCGTGTTTTTGATTGTTGTGTGGTGCATTCCTTGTAGTGTAGATTTAGGTTAAGCAAATATTTTCACATTAAAAGACTTGTTTTGTAACGATTGCTTGTCATTTTCCAAACAATTCGAGATCAGTCAATCGATCCATGAAGCAGAACACCCGATCAATCAAAAAATTAATGATAGAGGAGAACCACACCCTCACAAGTCTGTGCATTTAACTTGCAAAAACCTCCCTGTACTTCTTGTCCACATAATTTCTTTTGTCACAGCATACACTAGCTTGAAGTTAAGTTGTTTTTGCACGGTTTCTAAGCCAATTTTTTTAACTGAACAATTTCCAACTCTGACAATTTCTTATATTCATGTAATGCTGTTTGCTATTAAATATTCTGCACTTATCCGTGCCATGAGTCTCAAGCAACGCTTAGTTGATTAATTGCACGAGGTACAATTCTAAGTGGACTGTTTCAATCCCTTAAAACTGAAGCAGATTTTACTATTAGCCGATTTGTTTGATGTTCAGGACAGAAGGGTATACTTTCAACGGATTGCAAATAAATGACAAATAGCTCCTTTATTTTTTCACGACATACAGTGTAAACATTCAAATAACACAAAAATATATTTTTTAAACCTTCCTGAAAGATTCAAAACTTCAAATAACTTTATAATAAAATTCAATCTAAAATTACTAAAAACAAAACATGTTAAGATGACATATTTTAAAACCTCTCTAAGATTTTCAAAAAATGCAACTATCTAACAAGGAGAAGAGGTGACAACAAGGTAGTCGTACGCCAGACCGCGTCGTGGCGTAACAGGCTCTGTCGCGAATCACTGTTCCGCCACTCCACGCCTCACCACGCTCATGTTCTGGCTTCCAAGCGTCAGCCTTTCCTTATCAATGCCGCTCAAGCAGACCTAACCTACCCTGACCTCTACTAACCTAACCTGACCGATAGTAATCCACTCGCGTCACTGATCCGCCCCTCCACGACAGGCGCATACCGACTTTACCCAACCGGCGGATTTATAATTTTGGTCCACATGTGAAAATTATCTAAGAAACCGCTTGGGCTGCGGTGCCCCTGAGGGGAGGTTGACTCTGGTATGATGCAAGAAAGATGTGGTCCAAATTTGAGCTTTCTACGTCTAACCGTTCTCGAGAAATCGCGCGGACAAACAGACAGACAGACAAAACATTTTTGACCCAGTCGGTCCAGGGCTTCGCTATCGCTCAGCCAACAAATATTTACCGGTTGAAAAACGTAACGTTTGCTTCAATGCACTGGCTTCTACATTTTTAAAGAGAAGAAAGGGTACGGGCTTCCCACCTTTAACTTATCCACGAAGACAACCTTATAGTTAATTATCTTGCTGGCTAGACGTGAAATTGTATGACTGTAATCTAGCTCCGAGTGTGTTTGCAAGATCTTTTTCTATGCTTATCAATGACCAGCTCATAACTAGATTTGTTATAACTAAATCGGCCATACTATTTTATGAAGGGGAAAAGGGTTTTTTCTCCTTCTGAACCCTCCCGGAGTACACCGACCTTTTCACGGGAGTTTGAAGTTTGCATTTAGAGGCTGCCACTGCAACATAATAATACAGTATATAATTATTGTTTGATGTGAGGTAAACATTTAATGTACCATGTATTAATAAGTGCACTTGCTACATTTCAAACAACGTCTGCTTTGACCAAATCCTTCCTCGGAACCAATTGCTGGCTCAGAGCACTGTGGTATACTATAGACTGGCTGAGAGCACTCTGAACATTTGTGGCTTCCAGCTCCCTTGCCACAGCTTACACATACAGGCTCTGATGGTAGAAAAAAATGTGGGTTCTAATTTTAGTGGTGAACAGACTAAAAGACTTTGATCCTTCAGCACTGCTTCCTGAAAAAATTTAACTGAAAGTAGAAATTTAATAAAATAACATCCGAGAGTTAAGACTGTTCCCCCTCGATGAAGGCCAATGAAACACATAGAGACAAAGCACACTGTTTAATGTAAGAAGGCACAAGGAGATTTCAAGGTAGTGGAAAGAAATGAAGACAATGCAAAACCAAGGAGATCTAACACCAACGAAAACATTAGAGGACACAAGTAACCATAAGGAGCTTAAAAAGCTATCCCAGAAGACTGGAATGTCACAGCACTGTAACAACTCACCATATGTATCCGAGGGCCCTTAGGAGGGCCATTTCTGGACTGTTTAAAAACAGCAACGTAACAACTTACCACATACAAATAAGGGCCCTGAGAAGTCGCCTTCAAAGTTTTGAAGTCAATCCAATCTGAGCAAAAATGAACAACTCACATTATTGTTTGCTACATATCACACACTGAAGTTTGACATGGCACACAGAAAATTTCATGCAGTAAGTGAATTGTCATTCAGACATTACAGCTGAGTATAGGGACAAGGAAAGTAACAACTGAGCTTCATCGTGAGCTGGGCTTCATCCTGGGCAACCGAGAAATTACAGAGAGAGTACAGTTGAAAGATTGTTTAAAACTAGGTGATTTTTATAAACCTTTTTTGGTTCTCAGTGAAGCCCATTATAAAATTATCAGATATGTGATATAGAAAGTAAAGAGGGCAGCAAAAACAAAATAAAAAGTATGAAGGCAGGTAAAAAGAACGCACAAATCAGTGAGAATGATAAAGATAATCCTACAGATTTATAGCAGTAATCTTATACCCCCTAATAAATTATAAAGGCAAAGAATTAAAATCAGAGACAAAGCAAATTGCAACAGGACAAGATATGGCAATTTTGTACTTTCTTTTTTTTTTAAAGAAAAAAGTATTCTTCAAAAAGACGGTACTTTTTTCTGGCTGGTTGTCATCGTCATTTCTGCTGCTGACTGGGTTTCAGCTACATTTACGGCTGCAAGCAAACACTGAGATTAGCTGAGATTTTGATTATGTTAAGTAAACCTTACAAATTTATTTTCTGATCCAAAGGAATCGAAACTAAAATGTTTGTTCACCTTTCATCATCAACATCATCTCACAATGTTTCATCTGTAACGGTGGGAGCTGGCGATGGAATAAGGAAGTCCGACATCATCTTTTGGATCTTTTTGCCCATAGGACCAGGAACTGAAAAGTAATGACATTCAAAATTATACCAGAACATGGTAAACTTATTAACTTAGCAAACACAGTAATACTTACTTTGGCGTCTTTGTTTGGGGTGAGTCCCCCCCCCGAGGGAGGATGAACAGGACCCTGCTTGCCTTTTCCAAACTCATTGGAAGAACTTTTCGCCAAAAACCTGTTGACCTGTTGTTGCAGCAGTAGAACTCCCTCCCAAAATTTTCGGGGCGACCTGCAATACCTGATGTTTGCCTGTAATTAAAAATAATTAATGGCACAGGTGTGATGAAAATAAAATGACTTTCTCCACCAATAACTGTTGAACTCATAGATCAGCTGGTTCTTTGCAGTAGCTACAATCTGCAAGAGAGGGTATAATACAATTTTAATGAAAGATGATATACTGCATAAAAAACTGTACGAAGTAATACTTACTGGGTGCTTTCCTTGGAGTGCTCTGTGAGTGGGACAGGTCCCAGTGACATTGTCACTGCTTCCCTTTGTGGGAGTGACATGTACAGGATTATTAACAGTTGATTCTGTTAACAATAAAAATGTTAAAACAAGGCCACACAGGAAAATTAGACGGTCAATTTTTAAAGAATTTAACAGAAGACTCACTGCTGAGTGCATTGTTCACAGAACACGTTCCACCCTCATCACTCAGCACTGTTGGAAAGGTTCATGGGACAGTTGCATCAAACATGTCAACCTCTGTCAAACCTGCAATTCCGATTCCAAATATTATGGTATTAATCGTGTAAAAATGTTTACAGGAAAATAAACAAAAAACAACTGCTAAAAATCTTACCCAGTAAATCAAATTGTACCAGAGCAGTTTCTTCTTCCGGAGAGGCCTCAGCTTCTTTCCTCATAAGTTCTTCATATTGCTCAGGAGTGAGGATGGGTAGAGATATGCTTTGCTTTGCAAACTGAAAGGGCAGTCAGAATTATACCACTCTATCATATACATTATTTTAAGAACAAGGTAGGCGTACGCCAGACCGCGTCGTGGCGTAACAGGCTTCGCTCATCGCGAATCCCTGTTCCGCCACTCCACACCTGGCGCACGCCTACCTTGGCCTGCCGGCGGCTGCCCCTAGACGAGTAGGATACTGCGGGGCACGTCAGTAAGACGCCCTGCGGGCGTCACTCTCTCCGCACGGTCGCAACCACGCTCATGTTCTGCCTTCAGAACGTATCTTACATCAGCCTTTTCTTATCAATGCCGCTCAACCAGTCCTAACCTACCCTTACCTGCCCGAGCCTAGCCTGCCCGAGCCTAGCCTACCCGGGCCCCTACAAACCTAACCTAACCGAGTGTAACCCACTCGCGTCACTGATCCGCCCCTCCACGACAGGCGCATGGCGCATACTGACTTTACCCAACCGGCGGATTGCTAATTTTGGTCCACATGTGAAAATTATCTAAGAAACCGCTTGGGCTGCGGTGCCCCTGAGGAGAGGTTGACTCTGGTATGATGCAAGAAAGATGTGGTCCAAATTTGAGCTTTCTACGTCTAACCGTTCTCGAGAAATCGCACGGACAGACAGACAAAACATTTTTGACCCAGTCGGTCCAGGGCTTCGCTATCGCTCAGCCAATTATTGTAGACTGTGAGACAACACCTTACCTTCATTGCTTCCAACGGGAACAAATCTAA
Organism: Megalurothrips usitatus; assembly: GCA_026979955.1. Lineage (NCBI taxonomy): Eukaryota > Metazoa > Arthropoda > Insecta > Thysanoptera > Thripidae > Megalurothrips > Megalurothrips usitatus. The sequence goes on from CM049602.1 coordinate 1,764,091, forward strand.
AATAACTGCACTCTGAGGAGCTGCACCTCAATTTTTTAAACTGAGAGTTGTAATAGACCCTGCAGAGAGAAAGGGGATTTAATAATTAACACCTGGAAGACATTTACACAGTTAAAACAAGACAATTCTATGTACTGTTTCATTAGTGAAGAAAATTCTTACTCAAGGACTGGAATCCCGCTATCACAGTGCCCTTCCTGCTTGTTGTGGAAAACCTTACTTATTTTAAGGCTTCTGGGATGGCCTGTCTGTTCCTCTCCTTCCCATATGTGGAAGTCCTCGCACTGATCACATGTGGAGGCACACACCAGATGCTTCCGCCCATAATTGGCCTTTGAAAATGATGTGCGGCTTCAAAAAATTGTTATGGAAGTAATTAATTGCTGACGCTTTAATTAAAGGTAGGCGTACGCCAGACCGCGTCGTGGCGCAACAGGCTTCGCTCGTCGCGAATCACTGTTCCGCCACTCCACGCCTGGCGCACGCCTACCTTGGCCTGCCGGCGGCTGCCACTTGACGAGAAGGACCCTGCGGGGCGAGTCAGTAGGACGCCCTGCGGGCGTCATTCTCTACGCACGGTCGCAACCACGCTCATGTTCTGGCTTCCGAACGTCAGCCTTTCCTTACCAATGCCCCTAACCTACCCTTACCTGCCTGAACATAACCTAACCTGACCCCTACTAACCTAACCGATCGTAATCCACTCGCTTCACTGATCCGCCCCTCCACGACAGGCGCATGGCGCATACTGAATTTACCCAACTGGCGGATTTATAATTTTGGACACATGTGAATATTATCTAAAAAAAACCGCTTGGGCTGCGGTGCCCGTAAGGGGAGGTTGCCTCTGGTATGATGCAAGAAAGATGTGGTCCAAATTTGAGCTCTCTACGTCAAACCGTTCTCGAGATATCGCGCGGACAAACAGACAGACCGACAGACAGACAGAAAAAACATTTTTGGCCCAGTCGGTCCAGGGCTTCGCTATCGCTCAGCCGATTAGGCACTTAATAACTACAAGGTAGGCGTACGCCAGACCGCGTCGTGGCGTAACAGGCTTCGCTCATCGCGAATCCCTGTTCCGCCACTCCACGCCTGGCGCACGCCTACCTTGGCCTGCCGGCGGCTGCCACTTGACGAGTAGGATCCTGCGGGGCATGTCAGTAAGACGCCCTGCGGGCGTCACTCTCTCCGCATGATCGCAACCACGCTCATGTTCTGCCTTCCGAACGTATCTTACACCACCTTTTTCTTATCAATGCCGCTCAACCAGTCCTAACCTACCCTTACCTGCCCGAGCCTAGCCTACCCAGGCCCCTACTAACCTAACCGAGCGTAACCCACTCGCGTCACTGATCCGCCCCTCCAAGACAGGCGCATGGCGCATACTGACTTTACCCAACCGGCGGATTTATAATTTTGGTCCACATGTGAAAATTATCTAAGAAACCGCTTGGGCTGCGGTGCCCCTGAGGGGAGGTTGACTCTGGTATGATGCAAGAAAGATGTGGTCCAAATTTGAGCTTTCTACGTCTAACCGTTCTCGAGAAATCGCGCGGACAGACAGACAGACAAAACATTTTTGACCCAGGCGGTCCAGGGCTTCGCTATTGCTCAGCCAACCAGATAGAACTACGATTTTCTTACCGAATCGTTGGGCCCCCACAGAGACAAGGCACTTCAGGGACGAGGCAGGCAGTGGTATCATTATCTGTAAATGAAAGAAAGAAAAAAAATTTGCGCCTTACTACACAACTAAATAAATTTCTACAAGCATCATTGAAAGGACAGCAAAAAGAAGCACAAATCTAAGGCACCATCAATATCGCTTGCTGATTCACATTCAGTGTCCTTTCTCTTCCTGACATTCTTTGCCCCATTTTTAGCCCGTCCCGACACGTTTCGGAAGAAACGGGCAGGAGCCGGGCTCATAGTCTGATGTCGAATGTTTGTTCGTTCGGGCGGACGTGTGTGTGCTGACTTATCGTTCACGGAGAAAGTTCAAATTTGGAGGATAGATTTCTTTGGTGACGTAGATAAACGTACGGTGGCAACAATTTTCAAATTTTGTCGCGTTTCTGATGTATGAGAATTGTTTGATTTGTTAGGTTAGGGTTGGCCGCTGCGTGCGGTGCGCCTGCAAGGCGCTCACTCCGTCGCGAGTCGGGACGGGCGCATGTTAGCGATTTTAATCGTTACAAAAATATGTACCACCCGACACATCTCGAGTGACTTGAGGCGGGGGCCGGAGGCACCCGGAAACGCCGCCGGCAGGCCCAGCTGACCAAGTCCTCCTGTCGAACCGAGGTGCCAGTGGTGTGATTACCAGCGAAACAAAAGTGTGAACCTTGGTGATAGAACTACAGCAAGAGTGGAGAACAAAAATGGCAAGGTCAAGAGAGTACTCCCCAAAAAGAACCTTCCTGTTCCTGTTGCCATTGATAAACTGTTGATGATGGAAGCCAACTGCCATGATTATGTGAAATATAAGGTATATGTGGAATTGTACAGGACTAATTGTCACAAGTTTAGCAAGGATCCTGTTGTGCAATTGATCATGAAAGAAAACACTCCGCATGGTGGTAACCTTGTCAAGGCAATATGAAAGGTCACTTGAGCCTCCATCCGAAAACAGTCATAATGTCACAGCCACAACATGTGACTGTAAATTTTCCATTAACTCAAGTGGGCTGCCTTGTGCTCATATATTCAGATAGCGTAGACAACAAGGTAGGTCTCTAAGGGAGTTGTGTATTGTTAAATTTGAATCCTTTTGATGGTTTATTTATCTAATTTTTGTGTTGCAGGACTAGAAATCTACGATCACAGCACTATCCCGAAAAGATGGACAGGGATTGTTAAAGAGAATTCTTGTGGGAAAACTGCCAGCGGGTTCAGCTCAGTCACAGCAATGGATCTGAAGCTACCCAAGGCTCCTAAAGCCATGACATGACCTCTCAAGACAGATACAACCAATCTCTCAAGGTGTGCTATAGTATCTACTCACAAATATGTAATTGTGGAGGAAAACAGTACCAAAGTAGGTTAGGTGCTCTTCTGCTAATCGATGACCTCTACAAAAGTGGCAAAGAGGTGACAGTTATTGGGCTCGACAAAAGTGGTGAGCCTGAAACTAATCGTAGTTCCTTTCAAGCTGTGGATGATTCAGGTATTCCTCCCCCTCCTTAAAAATGTAAATTTGTTCTTTTACAAAATGTTAATGAGATCTTTGCTTGTTTACAGATCAAGATGAAGTAGAGCAAGAGAGAGACCAGAAAGTAGTTCGGGTAGAGGAGCAGCAAGAAGATGAGCTTGAGGATCAGAGAGATGTTGATCCAGAGGTGCGGGAGCTGCAAGCAGCAGACCACAAGGATTCTGCAGGTGTGTGTAGATTCTTGTTTAAAGGTACTATGCTGCATAATAGAATTGATTTGTTTTCTTGTTTCTAATTGATTTAGCACGTTCCAATATCCTGATGCTTTTAAAGTTGCCAGTTGCACCGGTTGTATGAGACTGTCCGAAGGGAAAGCAAAAAGAAACAAGCTGGCCCGTCCCACCGTCGAACCTCGGTGCCAGTTGTGCCGAAGCAGTCCCACCGCGTTGGGCTCACAAGGGGGTGACACGAGGTGTAAATCCCCGATTTTGTTCAAACTTTGGTGGTCGAAGGACCTTTGGTAGGTATGAGGATGCCTCACGAAAATGTTTGCGGAATCTACATTCTTCAACCATGTAGGGCCTATTTATGTGTATTTAGGCCGTTGCTGTATAAGGCGAAAGTCGTCAAAAAATTTCGGAAAAAACTTCTGTTACTCAATCTCTATAAATTAGCGTCAGAGGCGAAAATTTCATCCATTTCCATGCCTCGTATCTCTAACCGTTGTAGAGATAGGGGCTCCTAAAATGCATAATTGTATGCTGGACAAAGGTCCAAATAGACCAAAATTGTAAATGCACATCAGCAGAGTCAGATGTCGTCCGATTCAGCTGAAATTTTTTGGGGGGTGTTGATTCATGTATTGGCACCTAATATTGTCACGACCGACGCAACTTTCACACTTCTGATTTTGGACGGGCCAACCTGATTACACCGCTAGGCCTATTTTTGTCACTTTGAACCTCCAGAAAAGTATGAAAAATATAAATTCCACCAATATTTTTATGATGGATCTTTATACCTACCAAAGGTCCTTCGACCACCAAAGTTTGAACAAAATCGGGGATTTACACCTCGTGGCATCCCCTTGTCAGCCGCACCCCCAACCAGCAGGCTGGCCCGCGTGGCCGGCTGCCGCCGCACCCCCCCCTGACGGGTCGCCGGACACTGCCAGGATGTCGAAGATTGTGCCACCGGTGTCTGCTGTCCACAACCTGTACGACTAGCGTCTTAAATGTCAAGGACCGTTCTCTGCGCGTCCAGAGTGTCCAGTCCTCCCACCGTCCAATGATGTCCATGTCTCGGTGGTGTTCACTTTGTGTCCAACATGTCGAATGCCAAACGTGTCCAGGATGTCCAGTCACTTCAATGTCTTCTGCGTGTCTCCAGTGTGCAGTAGTACCGTGCGTCCAGTGTCCAGGCACTGTCCCTCTGATGTCTGGGTCCGTCCAGTGTCCAGGCACTGTCCCTGTGGTGTCTGGGTGCGTCCCGTGTCCAGGCACTGTCCCTCTGGTGTCCGGATACGTCCAGTGTCCAGGCACTGTCCCTCTGGTGTCTGGGTGCGTCCCGTGTGCAGGCACTGTCCCTCTGGTGTCCGGATACGTCCAGTGTCCAGGCACTATCCCCCTGGTGTCTGGGCGCGTCCAGTGTCCAGGCACTGTCCCTCTGGTGTCTGAATGCGTCCAGTGTCCAGGCACTGTCCCTGTGGTGTCCGGATACGTCCAGTGTCCAGGCACTGTCCCTCTGGTGTCTGAATGCGTCCAGTGTCCAGGCACTGTCCCTCTGGTGTCTGTGTGCGTCCAGTGTCCAGGCACTGTCCCTGTGGTGTCTGGGTGCCTTTAGTGCCCAGGCACTGTCCCTCTAGTGTCCGGATACGTCCCGTGTCCAGGCAACGTCCCCCGGGCGTCCGGATACGTCCCGTGTCCGCCCCGTGTCTAGGGGTGTCCGGAAGGCGTCCCCCGGGTGGCCGGACAGGCCACAAGAAATATTGTATCTGGGTGGTTACCACTGACTTGAAAAAAGTTACCACCACCGGGCTCGGACCGGCCAAGGACGGCAATTCGTAAATCGCCGCCGGGGCCCCGGGCTGGTGTCTTTTTCACAGAATATTAAGAGAGCTAAGACTGGTAAGGGGTTGGAGACCGATTGAACACACGGAGGGGGCCGCCACTAAATTAATCTGGTTGACAAGGCACGCGCCCTTGCCCCCAGCACAATAGTTTGACAAAAGTAGGTATAGTCTTCGAGAAATAAAATGAAACATGACAGCTACCCGACCAACTGAGTGAAATGTTACCACTCCTTGGTAGGGGGTAGGCACCCGACTCCTTTGTTGCACAACTTAAAATGGTGTTGGAAACTGTTAGTTTAGAAGCCTCCTGTGCTTTCAGCCACCTCAGGTTTTTAAAAAATAAATTTTAGTTATGGGGGAGGGGAGGGGGGCGCTCGCAGTCATGGTGCATACGGGTACATAGTACCTCGAACAAAAACATTTTCGTTTTCTTTCAGTAATCATTCAAAATGTATCCGAAAGTAGGTGGAAAAATTTCTCAAGTAAAAAGTATAATCTTTATCTGGCTCCCCTCCCCACCGCAGCCTTTTTTTGCTAATTTATATAATTTCAAATGCTGGTGTGGCATGATAAAAAAACGTTTTGTAGGCTGTTTGATGTTTTTATTTCATTTTCTTCTTTACCATAGTGAGTTCAAAAGGCAAAAGGCACTGCCCTGAAGGCATGGAACAATTATGACAATTATAGTGACAATGGCAAACGATACAGTTTACAAGGCACACATTCTATTTTATTCAATCTTGCGTATGAGCATCTAGAAAAATAGGTTCACTATACATTTTAAAAGACCAATACAGAGTTTATAATGACTAATCTATCTGTACATGGTTAGCTATAGGACTAATAAAAGTGTCATTTCCAACTTTTATAGCCAGACATCGTACAAGTGACACAGGAACATACCCCGCAACACTTCCCCCATCATCTACCCTAACTATATGATGTGCTGTGCCCAAGCTCTCTCCCGTATCCAAAATGTCAACAAACATACCGACTTCCTCACGTTCTCGCACATTCAACAGCACAATGTTTTTGATGCTACAAAACATATCATTATATGTGTACATGGTAGAGTTATCACAATGATTGTCATTCACTTCACAGGTGTAGCACACCATTCGGTTGCGCATTGTTAATCTTTTATATTCAGTAACTTCTTGCAAGTCATATCCATGATCCGAAAGTATATTCCTCTCTTCCTCAGTTACATTCCTCACCTGTCCCCTGCCAAGCACGTATACATTGTCCACTAAGCGAGCATTTTGGTGCAATTTAGAATTCCTCCACAGTGCCTCCAGCTGGTTCCTTACCCTTTCCGATAGGTGAAGATCGTGAGGTAATCTTTCTACCAGGGCAGTGAGAAGATGGCGATCCACAATCTGGTCGATGGCACAACTAGGAGACCTAACTTTCTTCTTTACTTTACCATTCCAAGATTCAAATCCTTCAGTGCTCTGGGCCCAAAGTGGTCCCCACCTCCTTGTGGCCTCCACCATATGCAGTAACATGTGAACATTGAAGCGCATACACTCTACACCGAAGTATTCTTGGAACAGTGCTACATATCTCTGCAGGTACTGGTCAGCCACATGTAGGTCATCTTCATGAATGATATCTCTTGATAGCAGATAGATAGCATGAGAAAGCAGTGATAAATGCCTGACGTGTCTTTCGTCAAAGCCAGGGATATTTTGAAGGCAGGGAATTGCCAAATACAGCAACCACGTGCGCCACTGGCTCCCCTTCCATTTTGCTCTTTTGGAAAAATCCATTATCTGTCGAGAAATGTTTGAGGGAAATTTTACCAACCTCATCCTATTGGTCACAATTGCCTGCCTTTCTTCATTTAAATTGCATTGAGTTACAAGGAGCGTGGTATGGAACTTTGCAACCCCTTCATAGATGGGGTGCAAGTCATCTGGTGAGCAATAATCACAAAGCTTAAACCCACGAAGATTAAAGACAGGCCCCAGGCCTGGTTTCATGCCTTCCACTAACAAATCTGTAGCATGCGCCTCAAGAAGTTGTTGACGCATTGTGTTTTCTGTGCGAGATTCATATTCAGGTACCACAAAAAGTCTTTCTTCTCTGCCTAGTAATACCTCTGTCCCGGGAAGTGGGAACTTGCAAGGGCCACCCAGAGAAACACCAACATGATTGCAGAAAGTGCATGAGGAATGTCCATTATGCTGGGACTGATTCAACACACAGCACCTTGCCTTGGCATCAGCAATGCAAACAGTGGGATGAAATGTGCTTCTGATTGCATTCACACCATCTGGCATCCACAGCAAACCTGTTGTAGACAAGTCATTGGCTTCTTGTACAAACCACTTGAACAGAACAGAGAAATCAGGATCTTTATCACCAATATACACAGCAGCTAAAAATGTCAATTTTTGCCTTATTCTAGGACTAACTTCATTAATTCTAACAAATACAAAATGCAAACTGTTTATACCACCTATTGACATCTTTGCTCCATCCGTGTTAAAGGAATAAGAAAAGTTATGATTTGATTCTAGACATTGACCCTCCCCTCGTAATCGTTTGTACTCACTCCCATCTAGGATATCCTCCAGTGCATGTTCAGAAATTTTATGTCTTGTCTGTCTGTATTGCAGTAGCTGTGCAGTCCCTGGTGTGTCTAAGAAAGCCTGCAGCTGCTTTTTTAGACTTAAGGTAATAAAATATTTCAGATTACGAACAGGGTTTCTATGTTGACAATGGTGACAAACTTTGAAGCGCCCTCCCTGTCGTCTTATGACTTTCACTTTGCCTAAGTACAATTTACAATGCCCACAAAGTGCCCTCCTCACCAACCCAGCTGACTTCTTATTTAAATCTCTCCACAGTTTTCTTTTCGTACAAGGAAAGTACCTCCTTCCCAACATAGTATTTAACACGGTAAAAAGGTTAATAACGGCAATGTAATCCATATTGTGTCTCATAGCAAGGGAAAGGACCATAGCCATCGCTTCCCTCTTAGTACAATTCTCAGTAAACTGGAGGATATCATGCAATCCGGGAGGATTCAAATTTAAACCGTCATCTTCAGAATCTGATGAAGATTCGCTCTCACTGGATGGACCGCTGGAGTCTGGTGGAGAACCATCTGAAGAATTTGAATCATCGTTGTCAGGAAGATCCTCATCATCACTTCCTGATTCTGTCCTGTTATTTCCTGACTCTGACTGCGAGGGTGAAAATTCAGATCGGACAGAACTTGCTGATGATGGTGTCTGTTCATCAACATCCATACAGTAGAACTCATAATCACAAACCTGGAACAATGCATCACAATAAATCAAAAACGTGTCTTTGACAAAATTTCTTTAACTTGTTTCAATTCAGGTCTTAAAATAGACATATCACAATCATATCAATTTGGTGACAAAACTATCAGAGAAATAAGGCAAAGCGAGGACCCATAGATAAACCTACAGAGCTTTCAGGTGTCCCCGTTGAGAGGAATGGTGGAAGTTGCTCTCCGAGTTCCTCTTCACAAACTGGCGCTGCGTTGTCTTGTAGCTGGTTCACCTAAAGCGACAAAAGTCCGTCTTAAAAATATGCTCTAAGTGATATACTCACTTATCAGCGTAATATAAAACAAATTGTTGAAATTTAAATTAATTATACTGCATTTTTTATGAAGAAATGCAACTTACTACTGCATTAGATGCTTTCAGGGGAGATTTTAATCCAATTGGTGTCTGTGACTTCCCTTTACTCACACTACCACCACCTGTCGGGAGCAAATCATTGCTCTCTGAATCTGCTGAAAGAGATAGCGAAGGCAGATATTTTGATTGGTCAGGAGCTGCTAATACAGGTGTATTTGAATACATGTCAGTGAGATCCTCACCATCAGTTCCTGATACCCTGTCATTCCCACACTCTGATGGAGAGAATGAAGATACAGATTGAGCCAAACACTCTGCCTCTTCCATAGAGTGCAAATCATGGTCATTCAACTGAAAAGAAGGGAAGGCTTTCAGTGGTACTAAGTAACAACATCAAATAACGCAGTCTGAGGTGCACATTTTAAGTTGATTTTTTAAAAGATGACATAGGGATAGACCTACATCGCTTTGTAATTGGTTGATCTGAAGAGAGGCAAGGCCACCATGATGATATGCACCTCATGAAATAATGACTTTTATTGGACTCTAAATAGAAATTTTTTAACATTATGTTTCACTAAAACTAGGAAACAACTTACTTCCTCATCCAATGATTTCACAGGACATTCAGGATATTCAGATGTGGCTGGAGACACACTGGTAGTGTGCGGCTTCTGTAATATGAGGGGTGTATCACCGTCACCTTCCCTCAACGAAATGCCAGCATGGGATGTGGTGTGATGGACCTTAGAAGAGAAAATAGAAATTACAGTGTTCAATCCCAGACATTTCTTTTCCTTTCCATTTTGAACCTGTATTGATGAAGATTGAAAAAGTGGGTGGCCCAATTCTTCTGTTGTTACATTATTCGGGTCTGAAGGGAGACTGGTGTCACTTTCTTCATATGTAGAATGATCTGCCTGAAAATAAGAAAGAACATGTTTAATATTTGTAGTTTAACTTTTTAATTTAGTTGATTTCTCAGGTGGAAAAATGGCAGACCTGATAAACCAAAAGATATAACATTGTGTGCGAGTATTTCATAAGTGAAAATAAGTACAATACTCTCTGATTAACACAGACCAAAGCTAGGAACAAAGCCGAAGCACAAATTTAATACAAGAGAAATTGAGAAGAATAAAAGGACCAGCTCTTGGACATGCATTACATGGCCTCAATAATAAACTCCATATAAACATTGTTGAGTAAAGTGTTAGTGGTTTAGTTCACTTAGAACAACGTCAGTTCTACGTAGGACAAAAATTTGGAGTCAAAAGATATTCGCGGAAGACTTATTCAAAGTCTATGTCGATGTCATGTTTCCCAAAGGACAAGGACTTGTCAACAGTTTAGGTTCAACATAAAGTTCTTACCAGCCATGATTGATTAGCTTCCGTATGATACATGCAGCATGGAGAATGAAATTTACAGCAGGGAATATTTGCAGCAGTGTGATATGTGCAGTCACACGACGAGCTTCCTTCAGGCTCATTATGATATTTACAGCAACGCTTCAAGCCCAATGCCCTATAACGCTTCTTCCTCCATTGCGTAATTCGACTTGACATGATGCTAACATTCCTGTGCAAATAACAGAAGTTAACATTAACAGGGCGAAAGATACAACAAGTCAATCAGCATATTGATCTTACCATAGATGCAGGTACGATGCAGAGGTAGACACACAATCTCTCAAAGAGAACAGCCAAAGTTGCAAAACGGACTTAAACAGACAGTCGTGTGAGGGCTGAGAATAAAAACGCATTCATTAATGTCAATAAACATTTCAAATTCTGTGGTCAAGACAAAAACCTTCACATTTTTCGTACAAACTAAAGAGGTTAAGGCGCAGAGTTGACTGAGAGCTGTCCTGAGCGATTCAACACTGGCATCTCCTTTGCGGCCACGCGAGAAACATGTGCATAGCCAAGGCGTGAGCTCGCCTGCTTCAAATCCGATCAGCGGCTACACAACCGAGTTGTCTACGTAAAATATAGTTCCCCGTGCCACTCGCTTCGCCTGTGTCGTCTGTTCTCATGGCGTGGTGCTGTTGTTTTTTGTTATTCTTATTGTCCGTGATCCCGGGCGGAGATAACAATCCTACGAAGAGACGGCTTCAACTGGAAGTTGACAACGTTTGCCGCTCTGCAGTTAGCAGTTACATTTTAAAAATAGTAACTAGTAAGAAAAACAGGTGAAATAAAAAATTAATAATTGAGTTTTTTTTTGCAAGCGAGTGAAAAGCTATTTTTGAGCGAAGTTGTTGGCCATGATACGGATACGAATCAACAGTTGAATAACGGTCGCTCTGTGTAAAACTGTTCCGGCCGTTTGAAACTGATCTGGAGTCTGGGCAGAGTTCTTCACTCCCTCTGTCTCAGGCGTACTGTGTTCTCGCGGCGGATTCAGTGCTGCAAATTTGGTACTTGGAAATTTGAGACGCCATGGGAAAGACTAAGTTGCACGCGTTGGTCAAGGACCTTCGTCCGAGTGAGGTAAACAGAACGCCATATGTTTGTAAGGCCGTTGAGCTGCAGGAATTATTGCCTGACTTGAAGAGAAGGGCGTTCAATTTTGAGGACTTCCAAAAGCTCAACGGCAAAGCGCCAGATGGCACTTCGAAGAAGTATGTAGTACAAATTGGCAACATGTACGTTAGGCACAGTGTGCTCGCTGTGCACGGTAAGTAAATTCAAGTTCTATGATCTGAGGTGTAGGTTATGTTGCAGCGCGTGCAACGTGCATTGGCTTAGTGGTCAGTTTCGATCACTAAATCTGTATGTTGTGTACATTTACATTTCCTTCAAATCCACAATGTGTTATGCGAATGGGGTCGCACCGTCGGGCTAAGTTGACGTGTTGTGAAATGTTGCAGAGTCCCCGGAACATCTTGTCAAGTTGCTTGAACCCCAAAGCAGAGGGAGGGCCATCAAAGCCATGAAAAGATCATCAACAGGTGGAGAAGTTATTCCAGTGGCGGGCTTCGCTGCTGCCGAAGAGGTTCATAAGGTTAAGTCTCAGGTAAGCCAGTACAGCTGGAAACATGTTGTGTTGTTTCTCAAAGCAAAGCCCCTCCGATGCACCCCATCGGTTCCAGTAGTCTGGTTTCGTATTGATAGATCTTGAGTAAAGATAATTTCTCACATTTTCTTTTTCTTAGGCTCAAAGTGCAGCAAATGCTGTTAAGAAGTTCAAGGCCGAGGAAGCTAGAAAAGTGCTGGCCTCACTGGGACAACAAGGCAATGTGGGAAAGAAGAAAAAGATTGAGAATGTGGTGTGTATATTTAATTTTGGGTTGCACAGGATTGTTTGTTTCCAAATGAAGTAGTGTCTATGTCATTTCTAGAAGAAGAAGCAACAGGTAAAGTCAGGGAACGATCATGGCAGTGTCAAGTCGAGAGACAGGAAAAGCGTGCATGATGAATGGGAGGTTTCTTTACCCACCGTGCCTATCAAGTTGGATACCGTTCTAACTGATGAATCCAAGACTCGACCAAGAACCGATGATGACGTGGAAAATGACATGGAAAAGGTAAACGCAACATAATAAGTAGCCTTACGTGACACTCGTTTTTTTTAAATGTTACTTTTGTATATCCTTTCTCTATTTCCAGGTCGTTGATAGTGACAGTGTGGAAAACCAGGACATTGAGGCAAAGCCCATTCATCTTCGTGAAAGCAATGACAGTCACAGCTCATCTGGTGAGGCTGGTGATAGTGACAGTGCGGATAATGAAAGTAGTGGTGAGGATGAGAAAATGTCTCAAGAAACGCCTGTACACAGCAACCGTGATGTCATTGTTGATGTGGAAGTGAAGACCGCTAGTCTGTCTTGCAAAAATCTAGTTAAGGTGTTATATTGCTTACTTCTCATATCTTTGCTTCTCTTATTGTTACCTTCATTTACATTCAGATATATATTTAATTTGTTTTAAGGATTCAAGTCATGCAGACAAGCATGCATCGCCTTCTGGTGAAGTTTATCATGGAAGTGAAGTGGAACTAGTCGGTGATGTAAGATACCCAATTTGTTAGTCATTTTTTGTTTGGTTTCCACATGTGCTGCATTATGTGAGTGTGTGTGTTTCAGAAGAAAGAAGCTCTCTCAATTGATGACATGGCTGCTCTCAAGGCAGAAAACGCTCTTTTAAAGAAAAAACTGGCAGAACTTTCAAATGAAAGAGAGGAGGTTAATAGGGGAGATGACCGCTTTGAATCCCTCCTAAATGGGCAGAAAAAATTGACTTCTGCAGTGGAAACATTGAAGAAAGATATAGCAAAGTGCTTAGGTAAGTCTTCATTTCATTCACTGTTATAGAATTCAAATCATATTTTTGCCTTTTTTTGCTTCTCTTTCAGGACTCCTTGGCAAGACTACCAGAGAGGGAACGTGTTCTCTTTCAAAGTTACAATCTGCTGTCCCAGGGGATATTCCTGATGATGTCCCCGAAGACAAAGTAAGTACTTTCAATTACTTTGTTACTACATGATGTTTGTTCTGTTTAATTTGTTAAGAATTATTGTATGCTTCCAGATTTTTGTTGGTGAGCTGGGGAGTAATGGTTATATTACAAAGGCATGTGTTGCAGTGGCAGAGAAAGAGAAAGGTGCAGAGAGACGTGTTCAAAGGCTTGCCGATGCTTTGTGGCCCAAGTGTCTCCACGAATATAGCATGACCGGTAAAGATAAGTTCAACCGGAAACTGAAGAAAATAACTGATGTTCACGTAACCACAGTCTTAAGTAAGTTGGGTTCTATCTGCCCAGAGATATGTCAGAATGAGCTGAAAACGCACAGCACTTGTGTTTTGTCGGATGTTCCCTAATAACTTCATTTTTGCATTGATACTGTTGTAAGTGTATAAATGTCACATGTTCGTGTTGCAGACCTCTTGGAGGCCATGTCCTGGAAAGAAGAAGATGAGTACACCAAGGTCAGTGTGACAAGGGAGCTGACGAAATACTCATCAAGGAAGAGATCAGAGAATGTGCAAAGATTAGAGCGGGAACAACATCGCGAGAAGCAGCTGGCCAAAAAAGCAAACAATAGCAAGGAGGGTGATCGTTCAGGTCAAAGTGATAGTGATTAGTTAGGCATTTCCTTTTAATTTGTGCATGATCGCACCTAGAACAATTATGACTAGCATTACAAATTGTCTGCCATGTATGTCTGTTTTGTTTTAAATATTGCTTTCTCTTATGTGAGAGAAATACTGTCCTTTCAGAATTTATGTGAACTTGTGTCTAAATCAATGACAATCGTGCCTTCTATTTCATATTGTATTTTTAGAAATTGGTAATTGTTTATAGTTTTAACTTCAGATGCACCAGAAGGTTATTTGTATTTTTTTACTACTTCAGTGATACTGATTGTATTTATTCATACTTTTGCAGTATAAAATCAATAATTTATTCCAATTGTTTTTGTCTGTATTTCACGAAACGTTGACCCTGGTGGGCGAACAGAGCAGACCTGCGGCACGCCGTGCAGACACGTTGGCCGGGGCGGGGTAGGCCACCGACACGACATCGGCGTGTGGCACAGCGGACCAGAAACGACCACTCCGTTGAAGCGGGCTAAACTTCCGCTGCAAAGCACCTGATGACACTGGCGACAGCACATGGACAGTTGACGAGACTGGGCACTCTGGCAATCGTGTGACGGACTCGACACACGTCACCGCTCAAGGACATCCATGCGCACACCGAACAACAGCCGTGCCAAGATGCACCTGGAACTAGGGAAGGTCAGAGACATCTTGGGCTTTAAAGGGATGAGGTGGTGGAAGAAGAGTCCGCGAAACTGCTTGCTTCACCCGGGGCCTATCCAGACACCCGGTGAACGCCTCCCGGACGCGCCCAGGACGGGGCGTACACGGGACGTATCCGGACATCCGGGGGACTCCTCCTGGACGCGCCTAGACACGGGGCGGACACGGCACGCATCCGGACACCCGGTGAACGCCTCCCGGACGCGCCCAGGACGGGGCGTACACGGGACGTATCCGGACATCCGGGGGACTCCTCCTGGACGCGCCTAGGCACGGGGCGGACACGGCACGCATCCGGACGCGCCCAGGACGGGGCGTACACGGGACGTATCCGGACATCCGGGGGACTCCTCCTGGACGCGCCTAGACAACGGGGCGGACACGGCACGCATCCGGACACCCGGTGAACGCCTCCCGGACGCGCCCAGGACGGGGCGTACACGGGACGTATCCGGACATCCGGGGGACTCCTCCTGGACGCGCCTAGACACGGGGCGGACACGGCACGCATCCGGACACCCGGGGGACGCCTCCCGGACGCGCCTAGACACCGGGTGGACACCGGAGGCATAAGGACACGGGTTGGACATGACGTTCGGGACACCCCGCGGACACGCTGGGTATGGTTGCGAGACATCTGTGGACGTAGGGCGGACATCAGGGTGGACGAAGTAGACACGGTCCGGACGTCCACGGTGTTTCACATTCTAGACACGGCGTCATCATCGTGTCTGCGGTGTCTCAAATCCTGCCATGTCTATGGAGTGTCCACGTAGCCCGTCAGGGCCGCTAACCGGCTGCCATGGCCGCGGCCCCGCTGCCCCCGCGCTACGGGCCCGCGCTGCATCCCTCTTCTGGCCCTCACCGTAGTATCCTGGAACGCGCGCTCACTCATCTCCAAGCAGGCGGACTTCCAAAACTTCCTGGAAACCAACCATGTCCACGTCTGCGCCCTCCAGGAGGCCAACCTCTTCCCCAGTAAACAGCGGCTAGGCGACTACATCTGCAGTCCCGACACCCGCTCGGCCACGGCGTCGCCCTCTTCATGCACAACTCGCTCACCTACACCCCCACCCGCATCACCCTGCCCCACCAACTCGGCATCAAGGTCACCGCCGCCACCATCTATACCAGCGGCAAGGACATCACCGTCACCAGCACCTACGGCCTCAGCGATCAACGCCTAGGGCACGCAATGCCCGATGACGCGTGGGAGCAGCTCGGAGCCGCGGCGCCCGCCGACCCCATCTACATGGGCGACACCAACGCGCACCACCCCGTGTGGGGCGGCCACCACGCAGACCGCCGCGGTACCAACCTAGCCGACTGGGCCGACATCGCGGACATAGTCACACTCAACGATGGCCAACCCACGCGCGTTGGCAGCGTCGGGCAGAATGACACTGCGGTGGACATCATCGCCGTCCACCCTCGCACTCGCAGCGGACTGGTTCGTCCACCAGGACGCAATGGCCAGCGACTATCTCCCCTGTGCAGGGCCGTAGCCAGACCCTCCTTTCGGGGGGGTTTTTTCCCGATGGATCCTTGTGTTGGTGGTTGCCTACCTCAAGGGGGCTGAACGTTCCTCCGCTCCTCCGCTCTTCCTCTTTTTGCCAGCAAATGCTTCCTTTCTCTTGCCTTTCCCTCTCCCTGCCCCTGCCGCTTCTCTCCCCCTTTTCCTTTCCTCCTCCCTTTTCCTCCTCCTTTTTTTCCTTCGTCCCAGAATTTCGGGGGGGGGGGGGGGGGGGGTTGACACCAAAACCCCCCCCCTCGCTACGGCCCTGCCCCTGTGGGGCGGTAATCAACCTCCCCGACCAGCGCGCCCCCCAAGGCAGGGCCCACCATTCCACCCGCCGCTGGACCTGGTTCACAGACATCCTCCGGCACGGGCAGGACCTCTTCCGCACCCCACCATCCACAGCAAGCTGTGACAGCTTCATCGCGCTTCTTGGGGAGGCCGCAGACGCCGCCTCCAGGCCGCGTCGAGCACCTCAGCCTGACAACCACCGCCACCGCAGCAAGGAATGGTGGACAGCAGAATGTTCCGATGCACTGGAAGCTCGACTAGCAGCCCAGCACTGAGAATGGAAAGGTGAGGAATATAGCACTAGGGGTACGCTCCGAAATGCTGCGCGTAATGTAGCGGGCGAAGCGTAAAGACATTTCAAACTTAACATGAAATAATGGCTGATCGCGATGGGCAATGCTTGTTTGAGTCGCCTGCCTGGGTGGGGATAGGCCAGCCCGCAATACACCCACGCGTGCACTTGCCTATGCCCCAGGCGCTCGTCAGGGTCATGCAGCGGGGGAAAAAAGTAAGGTGTGTGTGTGGGGGGGGGGGGGGGGACTGAAGTGAAGACTGAAGTGGGTACTTCGTGCTAAACTTTTTGTATTACGTACTAGGGTAAAGAACGAGACTATGGCAATCCCACTAATGTGGGTTGATTTTCTTCTTGTTTTACTTGCGCCGGGGATGAAGAGGTCTTTAGGTAAACGAATGATCTACGTGTTACGTAAAATATGAAAATGTGTCAATTCGTTGAGGGGGGGGAGGGAGGGTGAGGTGCAACCCGATGCGTGCGTGTCGGTGTTCTGCCAGTTGCGTGGTATGTGAACGGCGTCGATGCCATAGGCACGACTGCACCCCTCTCCTCGGCCTAACCTAACCCATAGCGTCCTCTGATCCTCCTTTCAACTACTCAGTGCCTGACCTAGCCTCAGATTATTTTCCGATGAGTACCCCAACCGACCAAAGCCACCACCAGGAGACAACCCATCCACTTTTATCCTTATTGTAAGTTTTGCCCTGTTCGGTGATGTAGGGTCTCTTACAACACGTATACCCCCCCCCCCTCCCCTTGGCCTTCACTGTTGCCTGGATTATTCTCCTTCCTGCCCCAAAAAGTGATGTTGTAAGACTGTGCGTGAAAGAAATGATAATTTTTAAAGAAAGAGAAAAGTAGTTTTTGTTGGGTTCAGACATTAAGATGATTTATTGCAATCTATAATTGCTTTGAACTGAGCAGAGTTAAAGTAAGTCATTAATAAGCATTACATAAACAATTTACAAATCGCATTGATGCAAAAACCCATGTATAGAAGCCCAAAATAATTTCAGAGTCCTAAACGAAAGTAAATCAGGCACAGCTAATGTGCGCATACTGTGAGCATCACTGTTCTAGGGAAAGACAATGCATAAGTAGCAAGAAGGCAATTTTATTTATCACATTTAGACATATTATCAAGTTCAGGGCATCTCATTTACAGGTAAACAATTCATAGAGATTGGTAAAGCCAAAATAACACTGAAAAGTCTCTAAACAAATTAAGGAAACGGTTTACAATACAACTGTCGAGAATGTTTGAGCTAAATTAAGAGTGTTACATAAGGTCAAAGTTTTCAAAGTTACATCAACAATTTATGTTCTATGAATGGAAAAAGTACAGGATAAAGATCTGAACTGGTCTAAATAAATGAGAATGGGATCAACTGACACTATCAAAAGAACCTTTTACACAGGGATCAGCTGAGCGCTTTCACGAGGAAGCATTGGTAACAGGAGTGGACAGGAACGGTCTACCATTTCCATGAGGCACTGGCACTATATATCATGAACTTTCGTACACTGCCGACTGATGTTAGCAACAGTTGGAATGTCTGGAAAAAGGAAAAGCATAATAATGATACATCTAACATATCAGTCTAAATAGTCATCTGAAAGCATTTCCATATTCGCATGAAGTTTAGTGGCAACTTACATTAGAACTTCAGGTGCTTGACAATAAAGATTGCGGACTCAAACACCTGAGAGCACATGGAATGCCCCTTTTAATGAGTCGACATTGATGTGCTCTGAAACAAAAAAAAATAGATATTAGTTTGGCTACAGAAGCATGTTGATGTCAACATAAAACAAATCAATCAGAGATTGCTGTAAGGTGGATTTAGATTCTGACGCTGATCGTGAAGCTGATCGCTATGTGTTGTTGTTTTGGGTGCGTTCTCTGTCTGGACACCTCGAAAACGGGCAGATTCGGACTGTAATAGTTCCATGCAGACCGCCAGAGCGCGCTGACTGTATCGCGTGAACGCCGAGCGCGGAAAGTGAGAAGATTCAAACTATTTATACTAAGATAGAATGAGTTATGACGCGATGGCCCTCCCATGGGTGAAGCACGTCGTAGGAAGTACCTTCGTTTTTATTACTGCATTTCAACGCAAAAAGACACGAAAGTTATCGCGCGAATTATACAACCGAAAGTTTGTGACGAATGAAGTGCAGGGAAGGAGGGGGCGGGGGGTCATTTCTAAACGTGGAATTAATCCCGCCGGGCTGCGGCCCCGCCGCGACCCCGCAGAGCGCTTCGCAGCGCTCCCGGGAGGTGAATGCGTTCTGCTTATTTAAAGTTAGTTCGTTCTCGTGGCCTTTGCAAGGGCAAAGCCAGCCGAGAGCGGCGAGACCAACACGAGCACAACCCGGTTAACACCTGCAGCGGCGGCCTGTCCGTCTCTCTGTCTTTATTGCACGACATATTAAAATAGTGTGTGGTAAGTTAGTGTTGTAGCTGTGATTGGTATATTGAGTGTGAGGGGTGTTAATGGCATCGCAGTCATCAGCGGCGAAACGTCGAAAAATATCTCGGACAACTGGATAGGGACGGCCGATACTGTATCGATACTGTGAAGTATCGATACTTTTCTGAAAAGTATCGATACTTTTTACCCGATACTTTTTGGGTCGATACTATCGAGTATCGATACTTTTTGGACGATTTTTGACCGATACCTCGATACTTTGTCAGTCTGTTTTTGGAACGGATTTGTCACCGTACCACAACCAAAATACTTGGAAATGCGTAGTTTTTTAACGAATTAACAGGAAACCGTGGTAAACAGATCATAATTACCCCACCCGTTTCGTTTTTTTTTTTTTTCAAATTAAAATCAACGGACGTGATATTTTATTATAATAGAACATGAACGAGCAGCGTACACCTCTTATTCAACTTTAGTGTTGGCGGCATTGCCGGTCCGGTATTCCGAGAAGTATCCTGTTCCTGTTTGAACCTGCGTTCGTGCTAGCCAAGTGCATCGTCTCATATTTCGTCCAAGACTCCGTGTTCGTGATTGATATTTGAGATACAATTCACCATGCCACCTCAAACCCAGTCCACAAGTGGAGTGTGGCAACACTTTTCGAAAGAGGGTGAAACTGTGAGATGCAAACATTGCTTCAAACACTATAAGAATAGCGGCAATACCACCAATCTATGGAAGCACCTCAGGACGCAGCACAGCATTGACAATGACAAGGCTGCTGCTGCTGCTGGAGCTGTCTCCGGCGAAGATGTCAATGTGGACCCCGACGACGATTTAGAGGAAATTGCTTCCGTCCGCTCCGTAAGTAAATTTGATGAGGTTATGATCCCTGGTCTAGTCTCTCGTTTTGTGTCCGTGTCCTGTACAGCCGGCTTGGGTAATGTTTGTGATTCGCTCCATCTTACTCTCTATTTGCCTATTTGCCGCCCTTCCGCGCATTCATTGTTGTCTCTCATTCGTCACAAAGCTAATTCAAGTTTTTACATTTTAGGATGAAGGAAGTCTGCTTGGAGAGCTGACCAGTACCAGTAGGCCCTCGTCTGCTCTGTCTGAGACAAGGAGACCCAGTTCTGCCAGTTCATCATTTACTTCTCCACCAGCATCCCCATCACCACTGTCACCGTCACCCCAGGCATCTGGCAGTAGAAAACGCAGCGCATCCGATGCAGGAATGTGCCGAGCCTGCGGGTGCACCTGTTCTCGCAAGAAGCAAAAAACTATAGCTGAAAGCTTCAACCAGCAGAAGTCTTTTGAAGGTTAGTAGTTAGTGTTGTTCATGGTATAGATAAAAGCAATTGTGGATTAGTGGAATAGTATGTTCATTTTATTATTGTTATTATTATTATTTTGCAGATGGTGGTGCTAAAGCGGCTGAGTTGCGAGATGCTATGTTGTACATGATTTGCAAAGACCGTCTCCCTCTGAGTACTCCTGATAAGCCAGGATTCAGGTACTTTTCCCAGAAAGCAGTGCCCCTGTGGAAGCCTCCAAGCCGCCAGACCACTACCAGACTGATGGAGAATAAGTATGAGTCCGTCAGTTCCCTTGTAAAAGACTCTCTTAGTCAATTGGAGTCAATCTGTGTGACTGCGGACTCCTGGACAGAAACTCACACGACTAAAAGCTACCTTGGAGCCACCGCACACTATATGAAAGGTACTTAATTACCAATAAAAATATGTCATTATATTATTTAAGTTGTAAAGTTGTCTAAAGCTTGAAAGTAATTTATTCTTTTTCTACAGGCATTGAGCTTGAGTCCTGTGTTTTGGGTTTAGAATACTTGACTGAAAGTCACACAGCTGACTATCTAGCTCAGAGTATGGACAATATCCTTGATAAATGGGGTATTCGTAATGATAAGGTCAGTGTGTGTGTCACCGACAGCGCTGAGAATATAAAAGCTGCTGTGAGAAAGTGCTTTGGGGCTGACCGTCACAACCTCTGCTTTGCCCATCTTCTAAACCGCATCCCAACCACTGCTTTTGAAACTCGAGAAGTTTCTGTTAATCAGACTCTTCCTGATGGTACAAAACAGATTATCAAAAAGAAGGTTGAAAATGTACCAGGGCTGATGGATCTTGTTAAAAAAGTCAAGAGAATTGTCACTTTCAGTAGGCATAGCTACAACTTCACAAACCACTTGAGAGAGCTTCAAATGGAGAAGGGCAAGACTGAAGGCACTTGCCTTCGCCTCACTCAAGAATGCACTACAAGGTGGAATTCTATGTATGATATGATCGAGAGATTTTTGGAGATGTCTGATTTAATAAGTATTGCTGCCACTCGATTCACTGAGATAGTAATGATTAGTGGAGCAGAGCTGCTAACTTTGCGCATAGTGATGAAGATTTTACAACCATTTGCCAAGGTGACAACTGAGATATCAGCAGAAAAGTCTACAACACTAAGCAAGGTTATCCCTTTGACTCAGATATTACGCCAGGTAAAATCTGCTCATGCCTAATTTTTTTTTTGTTAACTTTATTTTATTTTTTAGTTAAATAATAATAATTTTATTTTCAGAAACTAGAAGCAGTTGAAGTCCCCACAGGAAATTCAATTGGAAGGAATTTAAAGCAGTACATGCTAAGTGACATGGAAAGACGTTTTGGACAGATTGAGTTTAATAGGAACATGGCAGTGGCAACAATTTTAGACCCTCGTTTTAAGAAGCAATACTTCCAAAGTCCACGAGCAATTGCAGACGCCCTCTCATACATTTCTGAGGAGGTAATTTTTATTTTTTCCTAGAATATTATCTTTGGTCAGTTATAGATTTAGACACAATATTCAGACATGTATTTTTTTTTCATGTTTAGACCAAAAGAATTATGAGAGACACAGCTGCCTCTGCTGCCTCTGAGAGAGAGAGGGAAGCCCCAGCTGGGGAACCCAACCCGGAAGACCTGTGGTCTGACCACGAGACCGTGGTCCGCCAGAGTGAAGCTGCAGCGGGGGACGATTTCCCTGGTGGTTACCCTGTGGAACTAAGGCAGTACCTGAACAAACCTCTCCAAAGAGTGAGGTCTAACCCGTTTGAAGCCTGGGAAAGCATGAAGCTGGAATACCCTAATTTATACAAGATCGCCCGCCGGTTCCTATCGATGATGGCGACGTCCTGCCCATGTGAGAGGCTTTTCTCGGGGGCTGGGCTCATAACAGACCCCTCCAGGACCCGTACCACCCCTGAACACCTCCATCAAGAGGTGTTTTTAGCAGCCACTTCACTCGAAGTGTGGCAGGCGGCTTCCGGAGCGCGCTAAAATTGACAATTTGTTTTATTTTAATTCTATTTTTTTTAATTCTTGTTATTTAAAACAATTTTTTGGTCAGTGTGTGTTACTGACAGTGAAATATGTTTTTTAAATTTTGTTTTTTAAAACAATTTTTTGGTCAGTGTGTGTGTGTGTTACTGACAGTGAAATCTGTTTTTTTAAATTCATATTTTTAAAAACAATTGTTTTTTAATCCAATTCTAGTGTGTAGGAATTTTGTCTGTTCAATAAACACGTATAATTTTGAAGTTCTTAGTGCGTGTATCCTTTTCCCACATGATAATATCCATTTTCCTTCCTTTTTAAAAAAAAGTATCGGTATCGGCCGATACTAGGTGGTATCGATACTTTAGAGGCAAGGTATCGATACTTCGATACTGTTCCTTGTCCAAAGTATCGATACCCAAGTATCGATACTTTGAGTGGTATCGGCCGTCCCTACAACTGGACGAGGATGATGGTGGTTGCGGCAGTACCTTTTTAGCGCGCTCTTTTTAATGCTTGTAGTGTTATTCATTTGTTTCCCGACGCTCAGCTGTCGGTGTGCACGCCACGAGACGAGTGGAACGCACCCAAAACAACAACACATAGCGATCAGCTTCACGATCAGCGTCAGAAACTAAATCCACCTGTAGGCGTGTTACAGCCACACATTCCCCCCACAAGCAAAAGAATGTTTATAAGCAAATGAACTACTGACAAGGTTCAGCTCAATACGAGCCCAGCATAAATTTACACTCGGGTACAACAATGTGCTCAAAGCTTGTCCTCGTCACCTGAAAGAAGAACAGGACTTTGAATGAAAACAAATAGGTGTATGAACAGACTACATAAACAATATTTAAATAGATGCTTACCTCATAATATTTGAGATGGTCTCTTGACTTGAGATTGGAAACATGTCACATGAGAACCGAACCAGTGTCACAGCAAAGTGGTTTCGCCATACATTTGCTTCATCACCGCAAGAAAAAAGCACTGCAACAAATTGAAGACATGGTTGTAGGAAACGCACTTTTTCTTTCACCTGTAACGGTGCTTCCAACTCCCTCTTAGTTGGTTGCGACAAGAGTATGCTACTGATAACTGAGCGCAATCAGTACAGTAAGAACTACTTCCGAACAGTTTAAGGTTATGGCTTGTAGCACATGAGTAGAAATGCGATTAAGAAAGAATATATTTGCAAGGTTATGAAGTAGTCCAAATCGTGAATACTATTGCTGTTTCAACAATAGCCAGGACAGGCACAGGGGAACATAACCTCTGAACGTTGTTTGTAAACAACTGCATCTTTTACTTATGTAACCATAACACAGCGGTCTAGTGAGTGTCCGCGGATGCGAAATTGCTTTAATAACGAAACGCGTAAACGAATGAAGACAGTCAATCGACCCCCACTTCATGATACATTTTATTCCGTGTCGTAAAAAATTACGTCATGGAGCGGGGAGACGTACGTGAACGCAAACTGCTTTGCTGCCGACGTACTACTTGTCACTTACCTGTCATCACACCACACCACAGCAACAGGAAATCTCGAATTGAATGTCCAAAAATCATGTCGAACAAACAACCGGCGACATAATATATCGCAG
The DNA here is from genome assembly GCA_026979955.1 of Megalurothrips usitatus. Classification (NCBI taxonomy): domain Eukaryota; kingdom Metazoa; phylum Arthropoda; class Insecta; order Thysanoptera; family Thripidae; genus Megalurothrips; species Megalurothrips usitatus. The sequence goes on from CM049602.1 coordinate 1,788,182, forward strand.
CAAAAAGAAACCACCAGCCTGCCGAACGGCGCCGGACGGCTGCCGTGACGTCACTGAGTTCCGTCAGTGTGCCAACCGCACGGATTGAAATGTCCTACATCTGCTAGTACTACGAAATATTTCAAACGCAATTAATCGAAAAAATGGCTCGTCATTTTGTGGGCCGATTATTATAGAACCGATACTTAGAAGCGGAGCTAAAACGGTTGTGTGGTGTTTCTGGAAAGTCCGTGACTGACAGACAGACAGACAGAGTCACGACCAAAGTTGTCGCGGGGCCCGTTTTGAGAATCTGAGCTCGCTTCGCTCGCTAAAAAAAAAAATGGCGAGGAAATTTTCTCGCCTAAATTTTGGTGAGGACGGTTTACTCGCCCAAATTTGGGCGAGATCATGGCATTTTCTCGCCAGCATTTGGGCGAGGATGCCCCTCTCACCCGAAATTGGGCGAGGTCCCTCACTCAAATTTGGGCAAGATCAGCATTCTCACCAAAATTTGAGTGAGGGGTTCTTCTCGCTCTTAGTTGGGCATTGTTCCTCACCAATTCATTGCCAGTGAGCAAGCGACACGCCCACCGCCTTATCCGGCGCGTCAAGATGGACCACCAGCGCCAGCAGCTGGCAAAACTGCATCCCCGTGCCAGCATGAGTCAGTTCTGGGTCCGCGCCAAGCGCGCGAGCGGCGCCGCCCCCCCCCCCCCCCAACCCCTGCCCCGGAGAGTGGCTGGAGGACTTTCTCCACCTCTTCACGCCGGACACCCCCCCCCCCCCCCCCCCCCCCCGCTGTAGCCGGTGCCTTGGCCGGCAGCCGCCGGAGCGGGCGGGCCGGACCAGCGCTCCTAATAGTTTTTAACTTTTAAGCGGTTTATTTTCAGCAGACACGGAAAATATCCCGGGGTCTAGTTCGGGACCACATCGGCCACACGGGCCATTGGTTGCAAGCCAAATTTCGCGTCCGCTCTTGTGATATCAGTGATTTTGTGTTCCGCCAGGGCCCGGCCACGCCGGGTCGCCATGGCGCGAAAGCCAGCGAAGCCCTTCGGGCCGTTTTTGTGGCCCTACAGGGCGTGTGTTGTGTTCAGTGCTGTATGCAAGTGATAAGTGAACCACACCGAGCCATCTAGTGAAGTTACATAGTGCCAGTGTCTAGTGTTTGTGTGCCGACCCCCCACGCGGGAACCCCCTCCCGGTGACCCAAGGCGGCCTCGCCTCGCCCCTCCTACCCACCGCCCCTTGTGTGCCCTTGGCTGCTCGGCCCGGGGCGGGTCCCGAAACGGGTACCCGGCTTGAGTCTAGATAGCGGCTAGAGAGCCATCGGCAGGCCGGCAAAATAGAGGTTAGGTGCCCCATCCCCGGCATGGTGCGGCTAAACGTGCGTGCCCCCCCCCCCCCCCCTCCCTCTTCCCCTGCCCTGCCTCGGCGAAGCTGGTGCAGCACTGCGAGTGTACAAACAATACCCCCCCTCCTCCCCCTCCCCTCTCACCCAGCCTCCGCGACGGAGCGGTCGGCGGAAAATCCCGAGGGCCGAGGACAACAGCTGGACAGGCTGCGTCCGGAATCAAGGAAGCAAGACATACGAGGAGAGACCCGTAGGACCGCGGGAGACATGAATGCGGACGCGGCCCCGCCGGCCCACGCGGCCCCGCCGGCCCACGCGGCCCCGCCGCTACACCCGCTCCACAGCAAGCTCTACCTGCTCTATCCAACCCTGAAGCATCCACAGGCGCTGCCGCAGAACTTCAGATAAGTGTATCCTCGGGGTATGGTGGTGGCCGTGTATTACAGGGAGAGGGACGGGCGATGACTCCTGGCAGCAACGGCGGGAGCGGGGGCCGACGGCGCGGAGTACGGACAGCTTGCGCCCCAGGTGTCAGTGAAGTACCTTCGGAGGCCCCAAGACCCCCCGCGGGAGGAAACGGCGCGACTCGTGAGAAGCCCAAATGGCAGCGAAGACGACCAGCCAAAGAAAAGACGCAAAGAACAGCGCGAAGCCACGGAATACGCAGGGCAAAAAGAAGCGGGTGCCAGCGAAGACCACCGCGCCCCCCGCCAGAATGGCGGGTGAGCCAGAAACCAGAACCACCACTAATCCCTTCCTTTTCAGCGATCAGGGACCCCACGGAGCGGTGCGATCTCGTGGTTGTTTTGACGACACTAGCGTACCTGCGAAGTGGCCGAGATCACCCTGGCGGGGCTCACGACCCTGTCAGGCGTAGCTAGTCTCGAACGAGTAGGCATACGCCTCTTCCAGTCGAGACGGAAAGCGGCTCGCAAACTGTATTCCAACCAACCAACCGCTGTAGCCCCCCTTGACCCCACGGGCCTCTCCCCCACTAACACGCACCCAGAGCTCGACACCGCGCTCGCGAAGCTCAGAGACACCGCACCGTGCATGGACGGTATAACGGGCCCCATGGTCCAAAAGCTACCGGACCAAGCCAAGGACTACCTCCTGCGCCTGTTCAACCACTTCTGGACCACGGCCATCCACCCCGCCGAGTGGCGCAAGTCACTGCTCCTCCCCTTCCTCAAGTCAGGCAAGCCCCCGCACCTGCCCACGTCCTACAGGCCGGTAGCCCTGTCGTCGGTCCTGTACAAGACGTTCGAGCGCCTCATCAAGCCGCGCTTCGAGTGGTGGCTGGAACGCCTCCAACTGCTCCCCCCTCGCAGTGCGGGTTCCGGAAAGGAACTGGCACCATGGACGCCGTCGGCCTCATCACCACCACCGCCCACACCGCCAGGACCAGGGGGAGAGTCCTCGTCGCTTTCTTCGCGGACGTGGCCGGCGCCTTCAACTCCGTGCGCCCCTACCTGCTCCTCCGCCGCTTCCGGGACGCAGGTGCACCGGCCCTCGCCGTGGTCAACATCCGTGCCATGCTGCTCGGCCAGCAGCTCTACGCCACGCACGCGGGGCGCATAGTGGACCCCCGCCAGACAGACGACGGCCTAGCGCAGGGCTGGGTCATGTCACCCCCCCCCCCCTCTACATCTTCGACAAGCGGAAGCTCTGCGCCAATCTCCCGGCCGGCGTGCGAGCGGCGCAATTCGCGGACGACGTGGTCTACTACGCCGAAGCCAACACCCTCGCCGAGGCACTCGACCTGCTGCAGCCCGCGGCCGAAATGCTCCACCAACGCCTAGCAGACGACGGGGCGGCCCTCTCCCCAGGGAAGTCCAGCTGGACCTATTTCAAAGGCGGTGTCCTCCGGGAGCCCCTCCCCCCTCCCCCTCGTAGTCTGCAATATAGCCGTCCCCTTCAAGGCCGCCACCAAATACCTAGGCGTCATTCTCACCCCCCCACTCAGCTGGAAGGCGCACCTCGACTATACCAACAACCGCTGCCAACCCAGGATTAACTTCCTGCGAGCACTGTGCGGAGTGCGATGGGGCTGCCACCCCTCCCTCGTGCGTGCTCTCCGCCTACAAGTCTCTCATTAGACCCATCCTCGAGTACGGCGCCGGAATCGTCGATCCTTGCACAAAAGCCCAGTGGCAGCGGCTGCAAACCACCAGCAACAAAGCCCTGCGCGCGCACCGCCCTCGGGGCTATGCCCTCCACCCCCAGCAACTCCCTCCTCGTCGAGACAGCTGAATGGCCTATTCGGCGCCGAATAACCTATCTTGCCTATCGGCTCATAATTCGTTGGCGCAGCCGGCACCACCACCCCGTGCGGCCTACAAGGCACTCCTCCCTCTAGGCAGGCCCCATCGTCGCCTCGGCAGGTTACCGCCACTGATAGTGCAGCGGCTAGCTGCACTACCGCCACCGCCCCCCGAGCAGCTGCCCAACCGCCATCTCATCTGGCCCTGCTATTCGCTGCCCTACAGCCAGTGGGTGCAGCCAGTACAGGCGCACGCCTTTTTCCCCCCGGCGCCCGTCATCGATGAGCCCTCCCCAGACGGCAGCCAGCGCGGCGTCTACAACGCCCTATGGGCAGACAGGCAGGTGCTGGCCACCGATGCCTCGCTGCTCCCAGAGGTCAACGGCCAGCCCTGCAGCGCCGCCGCGGCAGTGTACGACCTCCAAACACAGCAGGCCCATCCTTTCAAACTAACCTCCCTGGCCACCATCTATCTGGCAGAGGCCACCGCCATCTACATGGCGCTGCAGATGGCCGAGCACAGGGGTCACGCGGCGCCCCTCATCCTCACCGGCATCACCGCAGCCGTCCGTGCCATTTCTAGCCCGGCCCCAGGCGCCAGAAATCACCACCCTCATCCGGAAGCAGGCCACGCTCCTCCTACGCCAAGGTGCTATCCTGACGATCGAGTGGGTCCCCGGCCACAAAGACGTTCCCCCCAATGTTACAGCTGACACCGCCGCCGGGCTGGCTCTTGCCGACGGCAACCCGCTCGTCCTGCTCCTCCCACCATCTGTCTTTTACGCCGCCCAGAGCCGAGCACAGCACAACGAGTGGGCGGAGGAATGGGGACACGGCGCCAAAGGACGATACCTCCACGCAATCCAGCCGCAGCCACCCCGTCGCCCGTGGTTCGCAACCCTCCAGGCCCCGCGCCAAACCCTCACCACCCTCATCAGGCTGCGTACGGGACACTCAGCCTCCACGCAGCACCTCCACCGGGTTGCCGCCCTTCCCGCAGCCGCATGTCCACACTGTGGAACGGACCCGGCCACCGCCCGCCACATTATCGAAGAGTGTCCCTGGACCACCAGAGCATTATTTAAAATGCAATGCTTCCAGATCCAAATCCAGCCCACACTAGACGCCATCATCAGAAATCCGGTCAAAGCAGCGCCCGCCCTCACCCAATTTCTCCACAGTAACCCCACCATCCATTTCTAAACCCAACCTCTGACTGCTCGTAAACCAATCCCCACCATAAACCCTTGCCAGCATGGACGTAAGTCTGGGCCCAATAAAAGAAGAAAAAACAAGCTGGCCCGTCCCTCCGTCGAACCTCGGTGCCGGTTCCGCTCCGCTCCACCGACACCTCAGTTCGACAGGGGGACTTGGCCAGCTTGGCCTGCCGGCGGCGTTTGCGGGGGCCTCCGGCCCCCGCCTGAAGTCACTCGAGATGTGTCCGGTGGTATATATTTTTGTAACGATTAAAATCGCTAGCCTCAGCCCGTCCCGACTTGCGACGGAATGCGCCTTGCAGGCGCACCGCACGCAGCGGCCAACCCTAACCTAACAAATCAAACAATTCTCATAAAACAGAAACGGGACAAAATTTTAAAATTGTGACCACCGTACGTTTGTTTACTCCACAAAGAAGTCTACCCTTTAAATTTGAACTTTCTCCGTCAACGATAAGTCTGCGCACACGTCCGCCCGAACGAACAGTCGGCATCAGACTGTAAGCCCGGCTCCTGTCCGTTTCTACCGAAACGTGTCGGGACGGGCTAAAAAGGATACTGGTAGTCCCGGAGTGTAAGGCGGAATTGAATTAACACTAGAAAGCCTGAAGCAGTCAAAATGACCGTTTTCGATTTTCGACGAGATTTTTCGTTAACTTTTTTTCGCACAGCGAAATTTTCTTCTGTGACTTTTCACGAATTGCCCTTAAGTGTCTCCTCACAAAGTTTCAGCTCCGTGGACCTATTTTTGTGGCCTCCACATTAACTTTTACCGTCGGTGACGGTAGCGGTCAGAATGACCGCTGCCGTCTAATACTGCAAGAGCCACTTGCTTTTGGCCACAATGAGGGTAAAAAGTATTTCATTATATATGGACGAGATCGCGTATTCCGTCCCTCGCCAACTTGTTCCCCGTTTAGATGTGAGAGGCGGAGAGCGGACCGTGTTCCGTATGAGCGTGTCTCGACAAGCCGAGCGAGCTTTGAAGGGGAATACCGAACGGGAACACGCTGGGTAAACACAGGGGCCGCGGCGAGTTGCGCGAGACGGAAAGAAAACGTTACGCGGACGCGCTTCTTCGCTCTACAATGTTGCAACGATCTGCTCGTTACACCCCTGAGGAGGCAGCCCGTATACTGGCGCGCTGCCACGACATTGACGAGGAGAATTCGGATGTCGACGCTGATTCCGATCGGAGTGATGGCAGCAGCGACGAAGTTGATTTCGCGGCGGCGGAATCAGAAAGTGGTTCGGAATCCAGTGACGGTTAGTTATTCGCTTCAATATTCCTCTATTTTACACGAGTCGGAGTATCTGTTCATACACAGCATGTTCTTTCAGGGATCGAGACATCAGAGCACTCCGACGGCGACGTCCAGGGAGGAGCCCAAGAACAGGCAAGGGCGGAGTGACCCCTGCACCTCCGGGGAGACCAACAATCCGCGGCCGGGGCCGGGGTCGTGGTGCCCGTGCAGGAACTGAAGTTGGCGGTGATCCAGATGGTGTTGAAGACCGTCCTACTGCTCGTGGCCGCCGTGCGCGTGGTCGAGCAGTTCGGGGCCGCGGCCATGGCCGGCCTCGTGGACGTCGCGGTGCAGCTGCCATCACGGACGTCACAGGAGCAGACAACCCTGACGACCCTAAATCTGACGATGACGGCGCTGGAGATGGCGTTCCTGCTGCGCCTCCTCTTCGTGGTCGTGGTGCCCGGGGTCGAGGTCGATGTGCCGCCACGACGTTATCTTCGCTGGAGGTGGGTGACATCCTGACTGGAACAGATGGATGTTTGGAATAGCCAGAAGTAACTGGTGTATTTTTCAGAATTTTTTACTCTTTATTGAAAAGAGCAAATTAAAACATGCGTATATGGGATCGCATTCTTCGCAATTCGTAAAATCTCTGACAATACGACGAAATGCGACAATTCGCATAATGAAACAAAATCCACGCAAGTCCAACAACAATTCAGTGAACACTTTTTGAGGGGTGAGACATCCTTCTACGGCTCAACGTTCGCGAGAAACCGCGCGAACACTGGGACACGCCTAACATTTTAGGGCTTGCCGGGCAAGGGCCTCGCTTCAGCCAAATCAAAATAAACCACTTAAAGAGAGAATAGTAACATCGTCTGAAAGACAAGATACGAGAAATACTCTATGGCATTATGGCCCTTGCGTAAATACAGAAACATTCTAAGCGATGCGAAGACAGGCGTGCTGGCACGAAGTTTCCACGACAGGATGTTGCCGCAGCTCGCAGAGTGCGGTCGCAGAGCTCGGCTTGCGGATGTGACGCGCGTTGCAAAGCCCGCGGCGGCGTAACACTTTTCGCACACGTCTATGCCGTATTCATGATCATTGTTCTCAAGCCCCTGCCAGCAGGGATTCTTTAGCATACAACATCATGCATTAGTTAGCCAACACGTGGCCGTTTCTTTCTTCTCTTTTCGTGTGTTAGGGGGGAGAGGTGTTCGAAAATAATAATTTACGTGTTTTAATTGACGCCGCTACTGATAAAAAAGAACAATTGTGAAATCACGAGGATCTGCGCCAAATTTTTACTGACTCTTTCTATGTAATTGCCAACTACACAACAATGCCTAACGGTAATGTAGATCGCAAAATTTCGATCCCAATAATCACAAATTATTGGGCTTCGAACTATTTCAGCCGAATTTCTCTAAGATCTTCCTCTCTGAGCATTGTACCGTGACAGAAGACCCCCAAAACCAGAAAAATAGTACTGAAGAAGAACAAAGTTTCCTTGTGAATTGCCGAAGATGAAGGCAATATTTTTGCCGACTTCTCTTTCGTGAAACAACAAGACTGTTTTTATCAGTGTAGGCCTGGAATGAACGAACACACACCACATTTGAACGTATTCGGACAAAGTTTGCCCGGTGCCCACGGGCCTCGAAGGATTGGTACCAGCTACCTGTTTGGGTCCTGCCAGTGCCCCACGGGTCACGGCAGCCGCTTTTGGCTCGTCGCATTGGGTGTCATGAAGCCTCTAAACTAGGGGTACGCTCCGATGTGCTACGCGTAATGGAGCGAGCGAAGCTTCGACACATTTAAATCTCAACATCAAGTTATGGCTGATCGCGATGGAGACTCCTTGCCCGAGTCGTCTCCGTAGGCCTGTCCGTAATACACCCACGCGTCCTCATTATTCAATCTTGATTAGCCTCACCACCGCTATTCGTCTCCCCCTTTCTACCCCTTCCCTTGGCATTCACTGTTGTCTAGATTATTCCCCATGGTGACCAGAAAATTCATATTATAACTGTCCCACTCCTCTCTAAACACTGGGTGTGTATTCAAATCTAGATGTTGGTCTCATTTCTGCAGTTTAAGGCATTTCTATGCTATAGCAACAGCGAATAAGTTAAAAGTTATGATAATGTTCGATGCTTGAAATAAAGGGTAATTTAGGCAGAAAAGGAAAAATTTTATCTTTTGGGGGCTTCAGACGAGATGGTTTATTTCCAATTTCTAATTGTTTTAAACTGAGTACAGGAAATGTAAATCACAAGTAATCTATATATTATCAATTAACAAATTGCATTGGTGCATTTAACACATGTGTAGAACCCAAAATCATTTCAGGGGTCCTAAATCTTTACAAAAAAAAAATTCAATCAGGTACAGCTAAGGTGAGCACGAGCATTACTGACCTAAGAAATTGGGGAAGCTGAAGTAATACCAAAAGTTTCCTAAACTTATAGAGGAAACGGTTTACGATACAACTATCGAGGATAGATGAGCTAAATTAAGAATTGCTAGATAAAGGCAAAGTTTTTAAAGTCACGTTAATAATAAATATTCTATGATTTGAAGAAATACAGAATAGAGAACAGAACAAGAATGGGATCAACAGACACTAACAAAATAAAGCTTTAAACAGGGAGCAGTTGAGCACTTTGACGAGGAAGCAATGGTAACAGTACTGGACAACAACGGTCTACGATTTCTATAAAGCATTGGCACTGTGTACCAAGAACTTTCAGACATAATGTTGACTGCCTGTTGATGTTAGCAGCGGTTAGAGTGTCTGGAAAAAGGAAAAGCATAATAATAGAACATCTCAGACGTCAGTTCAGAAAATCATCTGAGAGCGTTTTCACATTAGCATGAAGTTTAGTGGCAACTTACATAAATAATTGTAGGTGCTTGACAGTGAGGGTTTTAGACTCAAACATCTAAGAGCATATGGCATGCCCCTTTTGATGAGTCAACATTAATGTGTTCTGGAACCAAAAGTAATAGTAATTAGTTTAGCTGCAAAATCATGTTGATATCAAACGTAAAAAAAAAACAAGGTAGACGTACGCCAGACCGCGTCGTGGCATAACAGGCTTCGCTCATCGCGAATCACTATTCCGCCACTCCACGCCTGGCGCACGCCTACCTTGGCCTGCCGGCGGCTGCCACTTGACGAGTAGGACCCTGCGGGGCGGGTCAGTAGGACACCCTGCGGGCGTCACTCTCTCTGCGCGGTCGCAACCACGCTCATGTTCTGCCTTCCGAACGTATCTTACACCAGCCTTTTCTTATCAATGCCGCTCAACCAGTCCTAACCTACCCTTACCTGCCCGAGCCTAGCCTACCCAGGCCCCTACTAACCTTGCAAGAAAGATGTGGTCCAAATTTGGGCTTTCTATGTCAAACCGTTCTCGAGATATCGCGCGGACAAACAGACAGACGAAACATTTTTGACCCAGTCGGTCCAGGGCTTCGCTATCGCTCAGCTAATAAACAAGGTAGCCGTACGCCAGACCGCCTAGGGTTGGACAAACAATATTGTTCATCGATTAATCGATTACCCTAACAAAAATAGAGATTCCAAATTTGTCCCAATGGCGAAATACCATTTAAAGCCTAAAGTCCCAAAAGGGGTCATTTGGGGGACTTGGGTTTTCGCTGATCCCAGGTCCCTCCGAACTCCCTCAGCCTACCGCTTGGTTCCGCCAGATGCACCTAATTTTTACCACCAACACGGGAATCGGTAGGCATTGTATACACCACAACTACTACGTAGCAGCTAAAATTTATAGGAATGCTCAAAATAACCCTATTATTAAGGGAAATTGCCGTTATGGGAACGGCTGCTCTGAGGAGCGAAAAGAGCGGCAGGACCCTCGGAGGGACTTCGCGGGAGAGGAACTTCGGAGGGATCCCGTACATCGCGAGATCCCGTTCTACTCCCCATTTTCCAAAGGGAGTTCGAAGGGACTATTCTGGACTAAGAGAGGGGATTCATTTTCTGTTAGGGTATCGGTTTGAAACTCTTATTTCATCGATTTTTAACGATCAATTAAAAGTTTCCATCGATTAATCGATCGAATTTCCGAAAAGTCGCGAAAACCCCCACCCAGGCGACGCAGCCATTGTGTTTGGGCATGAAATGGTGATGCGCCAACAATGATAAACTCTGCCACCGGCTCGCACGTAAACAAAACCTCAAACGCGCGCGGATTAGCGGGCTTGGCGCTGCTCGGCAGTCAGGTCGTTTCCTCTGTTCGGCGAAGGCGGTGGCAGCCCAGCTCTTCCTCCCTTCCCCCTCCCCTCTCGCCTGCTCTCCCCCACTGCCGAGCAGGGAACAAGCCGTTTCGCGCCGTTGCCGGACGGTCAGACCGCCAGGCAGAGAGGGAGACGGGCGGTCCGTACCACTCTCGTCACTCTCGTGTCATCACAACGCATTTGATAATTCGGCCGGTTAACCGTCTCGCTTGTTCGATTAATCGTTTTGTTCGTTCCCTTTTGTTTGGTGACGATTAACCGATTGACCGAAAGCATTTCACCGATTAATCGATTTAATCCTCACCGAATCGTCCAACCCTAAGACCGCCTCGTGGCGTAACAGGATTCGCTCATCGCGAATCAGTGTTCCGCCACTGCCTGGCGCACGCCTATCTTGGCCTGCCGGCGGCGGTCATCCGACCACTACGACCCTTCCGGGCTTATCAGTCAGTAGGTCGCTCTGCGGGCGTAACTCTCTCCGCAAGGTCGCAACCACGCTCATGTTCTGGCTTTCGAACGTATCTTACATCATCCTTTCGTTAGCAATCCGCTCAGCCAGTCCTAACCTACTCAGGCCTCCACTAACCTACCTGAGAGCAACCCACTCGAGTCACTGATCCGCCCCTCCCTCACAGGCGCATGGCCGACCTAACCCAACCGGCGGATTTTAAATTTTAGACCACTTTTGAAAATTGTCTAAGAAACCGCTTGTGCTGTGGTGCCCGTGAGGGAAGGTTCACTCTGGTATGATGAAAGAAAGATGTGGTCCAAATTTGAGCTTTCTACCTCTAAACGTTTTCGAGAAATGGCGCGGACATACATTAACGCCTTAGTCGGGTAAGGGCTTCGCTATCGCTCAGTCTAAGCGGCCCCGTGATTTTTTATTTACAAGGTAGGCGTACGCCAGACCGCGTCGTGGCGCAACAGGCTTCGCTCATCGCGAATCACTATTCCGCCACTCCAAGCACGCCTACCTTGGCCTGCCGGCGGCTGCCCCTTGACGAGTAGGATCTTGCGGGGCACGTCAGTAAGACGCCCTCCGGGCGTCACTCTCTCCGCACGGTCGCAACCACGCTCATGTTCTGCCTTCCGAACGTATCTTACATCAGCCTTTTCTTATCAATGCCGCTCAACCAGTCCTAACCTACCCTTACCTGCCCGAGCCTAGCCTACCCAGGCCCCTACTAACCTAACCGAGCGTAACCCACTCGCGTCACTGATCCGCCCCTCCAAGACAGGCGCATGGCGCATACTGACTTTACCCAACCGGCGGATTTATAATTTTGGTCCACATGTGAAAATTATCTAAGAAACCGCTTGGGCTGCGGTGCCCCTGAGGGGAGGTTGACTCTGGTATGATGCAAGAAAGATGTGGTCCAAATTTGAGCTTTGTACGTCTAACCGTTCTCGAGAAATCGCGCGGACAAATAGACAGTCAAAACATTTTTGACCCAGTCGGTCCAGGGCTTCGCTATCGCTCAGCCAATAATAAGTTTTATTTTCACAAAATTTAGGTTTTTAAATTTCGTGATCACGTGATATGATAGGGAAAAATGAATTTCAGTATTCCCCATGCGCCTGTCAGGTGCATCAGTGACTGGAGTGGGTTACGCTCGGTTAGGTTAGTGGAGGCCTGGATAAGCTAAGTTCAGGTAGGTAAGGGTACGTTAGGACTGGTTGAGCGGCATTGATAACGCAAAAAGCATTGTAGACTTCGTTGCGAATCACTCCACGCCTGGCGCACGCCTACCATGGCCTGCTGGCGGCTGTCACCTGACTAGTAGGACCCTTCGGAACCAGTCGGTAGGACACCCTCCGGGCGTCGCTCATTTTCTAACAGTCGAACGTATCTTGCATCAACCCCTCGTTGTCAATGCCACTGAACCAGGCCTAACCAACCCCTACCTGCCCGAGCCTAACCTACCCAGGCCCTTCTGACCTTACCGAGCGCAACCCACTCGAGTCACTGAACCGCCCCCTCCTGACAGGCGCATGGCGCATACTCACCGCATACCTCACCCAACTGGCGGATTTTAAATTTTAGACCACTTGTAAAATTTATGTTATGAACCGCTTGAGCTGCGGTGCCCCTGAAGGGAGGTTGACTCTGGTATGATGCAAGACAGATGTGGTCCAAATTTGAGCTTTCTACGTCTAACCGTTCTCGAGGAATCGCGCGGACAGACAGACGGACAAACAAAACATTTTAGACCCAGTCGGTCCAGGGTTTCGCTATCGCTCAGCCAAAAATATGTACCACCGGACATAACTTGAGTGGCCTGAGGCAGGGGCCGGAGGATCAATAACTGCTCATCATCGCCCCCACAGAGGTAAAGAAGACGAGTAGACGAAAACACCATAAAAGACGTGACGGGAGAAGAAAGCCAACCGGTGGACGAGCTAAACGACGCGCTGCAGAATACGCAAAATACCAGCAGCTATTTACCCGTAACCCAGGTCAGGTTGCAGCCGCTATCCTCCGAGGTGAAAACCTGGATGTTATTGTGCAGCCATCAATGCATGACATTGGGGAATTCTACGAGTAAACATACCAACCAGTAGACGTAGCCTGGCAAGCACGGTGCCCAGCTGAAGGGCCACCTAAGATAAACATGAGCCATCCATTTACGCTCAACGAAGTGGCGTGTGCGCTTAGAGGCCTCAAAGATGCTGCAGCTGGACCGGACGCAATCAAGAGAGAACATCTTAGAGCCATGCGCCTACCAGACCTCACAGCTCTTATTAATATCATCTGGGGTAGAGCCCAGCTACACCCCCTGCTCAAGAGGAACCGGACGGTTCTTCTCCCTAAGACCGGAGACTTGAAAAACCCCTAAGAACTGGAGACCCATCACAATTGCAACCAGAGTACTACGATTCCTACAGAGGCTTGTCACCTCTCGACTGGCACCAGAAATAATCCTACATAACGCCCAGAGAGGCTTTACCAAGCAAGATGGGACCCAAGTGAATAAAACAATTCTACAGAGTATCATCAAAACTCGACGTACTAAAGGGAAGCCGCTCATCATTCTCTCCATTGACCTGGCGAAAGCCTTCGACAGGGTCACGGAAAACTCTATCACTGATGCCCTAAGGAACGCCGGAATGGAGCCAACTACGACGGCATCACAACCGTACTCGAATGCCATGGCCGGCTAAGATGGCCAAGTCCCCCTGTCTAACCGAGGTGCCGGTGGAGCAGTGCGGAGGGGCCCGACGAGCTTGTTCAGTACACCTTTATAGAGAAACACCTGACAAGCGACCCAGTACTCAAGTTAGAACTCACGGAACTAGATCCTCTATTAGTTTCGTGAGCGCTCGGTTAGTGGTAGCCTCTGTGGAAGACTTGGTTGTCATTTGTTTCCTCGTGAGAATACATATGAAAACGACTAATCATCGAGCCCGCGCTCACGAACCGGAAACCACCCTGGTAGTTGACGCACCCCTTGCCAGGCTAATTCATCGTTATTTTCACCGTAGTTTATCGCCCTGTCTGGACTATTCCTGATACAACGATAGTACGCCAGGCGTGGCGGACAGTGTTTCGCGTCAAGAGGAGAGAGGACCACTGCTGTTTTCGGCCTCTGCGGGTCGATTTTGAGTCGTCTTCTAACGATCACCACAGCCCAACCGTTCGAGGTAGCGACATGAAACTTCGTAAGAAATTAGATAAAGGTTAAAACTTAATATCTGTTTGTTTTAATCTTTTTTTGAACCGCATTAATACGTCTAAATTCGTCCTCGACTTTAGGCCACAATTACTCCTTACTGAGGCCTCGGAAAGATATTCGGGGCACGACACGGCGTAGCGACAACCCTGTCCAGCTGAATTCAGTGCGTTGAACGGCGTGGACTCCAGGACGGCAACGCCAAACCCCTGCACAGTGCTTTTTGAACCCTCCGAATAGTGCGCGCTGGACACCTCTGGGATGAAGTATACCGGGCCCCCGACAGCTGGCCCTCCACCACACCGCCTCCTCCACTGCGCCTTTTGTCTTGCCTGGTCCCGCCTGGCCCCACATGGCTCGGCCGGAGCGGGGCGCGCGCAACCCCGCTGGCAGCGGGCTTATTAAATTTCCCATTGCAAAATGAACAATATCAATGAATGTGCTAACACAGCGCATCAGTCGTTCATTCTTATGGGTTTCTCGAGACATGCAGAACGGTCTTTGGTAGACGATCGTACCTCTTTCCGTTCTCAAGTTACCATGTTTTGGAGTCTAGCTCGCCGATACCAGGATTACTCTGCTTTCTGAATGAGGTGGGCTAGAGATGACCGTCAAACGCCGTTCTACTCGTATCACTATACGCTGAAACATGCACCATACACGGGACCCGTCCGCCTCACCGTTCAAAATGTTCAAAACTGCACTGACATCAATACCTGCCAGTATAATGGCGCGACCGGGCGCAGACCCAGCGGGGGGCGACGCAGTGCTCGGGTCGCTGTCCTTCCCCATTAGGCATGCGTAGGGCCAGAGGGGGAAGGAGCGGCAGGGCGGGGGCGTGCCATAGTTTGGTCGCTGCAGTCGTACCCCTCGCTCTCGCGCCGAACCGAAAAATACCTAAATCACGCTGGAGTTTTGGCGTTGCCGTCCTGGCGTCCACACCGTTCATCGCACTGAACGCATAGAAACATGACTGAATAGATGAAGGCTGTCGCTACGTCGTGCCGTGGCCCGAATATTTCTCCGTGGTCTCAGTAATGAACAAGTGAGGCGCACGCCAGACCGCGTCGTGGCCTAACAGGCTTCGCTCATCGCGAATCACTGTTCCGCCACTCCACGGCTGGCGCACGCCTTCCTTGGCCTGCCGGCGGCTGTCACCTGACCACTACGACCCTGCGGAGCCAATCAGTCAGTAGGACGCCCTGCGGGCGTCACTCTCTCCGCACGGTCGCAACCACGCTCATTTTCTGGCTTCCAAACGTATCTTACATCATCCTTTCGTGATCAATGCCGCTCAACCAGCCCTAACCTACCCCTACCTGCCTGAACCTTAACTACCGAGGCCCCCACAAACCTGACCTAACCGAGCGTGATTCACTCGAGTCACTGATCCGCCCCTCCACGACAGGCGCATAGCGCGTACTGACCTCACATAACTGGCGGATATTAAATTTTAGACCACTTGTGAAAATTATCTAAGAAACCGCTTGAGCCCGTGAGGGGAGGTTGACTCTGGTATGATGCAAGAAAGATGTGGTTCAAATTTTAGCTTTCTACGTCAAACCGTTTTCGAGAAATCGCGCGGACAAACAGACAAAACATTTTTGACCTAGTCGGTCCAGGGCTTCGCTATCGCTCAGCCAATCAGAGATTGCTATAGGAGTATTACAGACAGTATTGGAAACATGTCACGTGAGTACAGAGCCACTGTCACAGCAAAAGGTTTTGCCATACACTTGTAGAATCACCGCATGAACAAAGCATTGCAACAAATCAAAGATATTATTTTTAGAAACACACTTTTTCTTTCCCTTGTCACGGTGCAACGTGAGTATGCTACTGCAAGCCGAGTGCTATCAGTAGAGTAAGAACTACTTTGCAACAGTTTTAGGTTATGGCATGGAACACAGGTGAAATAGTGCGATTGAGTAAGAACATTTGGAAGGTTATGAAATAGTCCAGATCGTGAATATTAATACTGTTTCAACAGCCGCGACAGGCACAGGGAAACATGACCTCTGAACGTTGTTTGTAAACGACTACATATCTTCCAAGCATAACACAGCGCCTCAGTAAATGTCCGTGGAGATAAAGTTGCTTTAAAAAACGAACGAAGACGATCAATCGACCACTAATTCTTGAAAAATTTTATTTCGTTTCGTAAAAATTACGTCATTGAGCGGGGGGACGTACGTGAACACGAACTGCCTTGCAGCCGACGTATTCTTTGTCACTTACCTGTCATCGAACCACACCGCGGCCTCAGCAACAGGAAAACTTGCATTGAATATCCAAATGTCATTTCGAACTGGCAAACGGACGGCAAAATATATCGCAGCAATGCTAATCCATCATTCTGCCGAACAGCGCCAGATGTGCCGGACGGCTGCCGTGACGTCACCGAGCTCCGGCAGTGCGAACCGCACGCTTTGAAATATCCTACCTCTGCTGCGAAACATTTCAAACTCAACTAATCGAAAAAGTGGCTCGTTATTTCGTGCGTCGATTATTATAGAGCCAAAATATAAAAGCTGAGCCAAATCTGTTGTGAAAACGTGATGTATCTGGAAAGTCCGTGAACCACAGACAGTCACGACCAAAGCTGTCGCGGGGCCCGTTTTGAAAACGTGAGCTCTCTTCGCTCGCTAATAAATAGGAGGGCAATAGAAAAAGCTGGTCCGTCCCACCGTCGAACCTTGGTGCCGATCCCGCTCTACCGGCTCGATTAACTTCATCCATTAGTGGTTTTCTTACGAAGGGCTAGGGGCGGTCATAGGTAGGTCGGTGTTGAAATTTTAAGTTAAACATGCCACAAGAGTTGGCCCGCCCTGCCAAACGACCAAAAACATTTTTTTAATGAATTTATGGACCTTTTTTAGGGGCTCCGTAAGAGCTATTTAAAATGAGCTTAGACAACGCGCACAGCACCACTTTTTCGTCTGTTCTGTCGATAAACTGCGGAAAGAGGGTACTTTTCCGGGTCGTTTGGGTAGGGCCTCCTGGTTTGAACACCCACTAACTGCCAATAACATATCTGCATTAGGTCCACTCACAAGTTCCCATGTGTCATGATGATTAAGGGATTCCATTTCTTAGTCCATAGCCGTCTTCCATTAAATCACTAGAAATAGGTCAGAACGCGTACCAACATTTTGGTTGAAGTTCTCTAGGCCTAAGGATGCATCCAAAGCACAGGCACGGAAGTCACATTTTGACCCTTTCGATGCTGAAAATGTAACACCAAGTTTTTCATAATGCACTATTTCTCATATATCCATCTTTAACCCTACCACTGAGTAAAATAAATCTGACTACGATGTGAACTCAAGTGGTTGTCATTTCTACAAATACCTTCAATATCAAAAGAAAGATACATCATTTATAAAAATATACCTGCAAAGGGTTATGGGCCCAGACAGCCTACCCCAGCGCGAAAAATAAAAACCAAAAGAACACAAGGAAGAAACCAGAAACAACTTCTCCAAGATCTGAAGAGGTAGCGTCCCTTTGTTCACCGGCAACACGGCAGCCTCACGCGAAGAAATTGAAGAAATACCGAAGCTAACAGATGCTTCTGGAGGAACTAGAGATAAAAATACTGTTCGCTGCAAAATCCCTAATGGATGTGGTGGATGGATCAGCTACACTAGAGTCATGTGGGGACGATGAGAAGAAAAAGGAGTGGCTCACAAAGGATGCACAAGCCAAGTATGTCTTACTAAGAACCATTGATATAGGTGCAAAGACACACATACTGACCTGCCAAACGTCAAAACAAACGTTTGACAGTCTTTGCAATATTTACAAGAAAAATACTGAATTATCGAAGAATCAGTTGTTGGCAGAATTCCTTTGTTTTGAGTACAACAAGAGTCTGGGGCTGTGAGGGCGTAGGCGTGTTGCCTTTCGGGTTGATTTACGGAAGCGAGGCGAGAGGCGATGGCAGGCAGACGGACACGGCGAGAACGCGAGCAGCAGCAGACGTCGCCGCCGCCGCACACGCCGGAGCCGGAGTCTGAGCCGGAGCCGTCGACACGCCGTTCGCCGGCTCGAGCGCGGAGGTTCCATTTCTCGAGTTTCGAACAGAAACCGGGTACGTGGGGTACCTACAAGCGCCGGCTGGGGCAGGCGCTGGCGCACCAAGGGTTTGTCATCGGGGCCGCCAAGAAGCGCGCCTTGTTGAAGGAGCCCCTGTACGGACTCATGATCGCTCTGTGTTATCCGAGGGAGCTGGAAAGCAACCAGGTGACATATGACGATTTGATCAAACTGCTGGACGAACAGTTCGACGACGCGATGTCGACCAGTCGCTACCGCGCTTCCTCGAGTGTAAATGACTAACGAGTCTTACTCTTATTGAGCGAAACGACGTTGCGGCTGGATGTAACTCAGATGGGGGGGAAAGTATGGAATGAGGAAACAAGAATTTTGGGGTGGGTGTAGACCACCCAGCACTTACTCTTGCTGCTCGTTCTCCGCAGATGCTTCCTAATCCAGGGCCAAGACACAAGTGCCGCGCCGCCGGCAGCGGCTTCCCCTCGCGGCCGGGT
Organism: Megalurothrips usitatus; assembly: GCA_026979955.1. Classification (NCBI taxonomy): domain Eukaryota; kingdom Metazoa; phylum Arthropoda; class Insecta; order Thysanoptera; family Thripidae; genus Megalurothrips; species Megalurothrips usitatus. The sequence continues at coordinate 1,806,738 of CM049602.1, forward strand.
GTCCGGTCGCGAGGGGTCGGCACCCGCGCTGCAGGGCAGAGAATCGGCTGCCCTGCATCGCGTTGTCCGGTCGCTCGTTCCTCCCACAAGCCCGCGAGAATTCAAATCCCTTCGGGGCTCTCCCGACAACTCCCCCCTCGGAGACATGAGCGTCCACGCGCATTTCGGGATTATAGGGCGAAAAAGCGACTTAGTATTCAAACAGCGGATAATTTTGAATTCTGAGTTTTATGTAAGCGATTGATGCTCCAAGTTTTATTTCTTTACCCAAAGTATTTTTCTATTTCTTTTCGATGAAATCGTGACGTATCAATACGTATAACTTAATAATAGCACCTAAGTATTTCTTATAGATTACTTAATTTCAACTTATACTAACGTAATTTCGAATTTTATGGCTAACGTAATTTCAAATTTCATGGCTAAAGTAATTTCAAATTATGACTAAAGTAATTTCACATTTTAACTAAAGTAATTTCAAATTTCCCTCTCGTCCTTTCCTCCCCCCCCCCTCCAAAAAAAAAAATGTCCTCGTTTGCGACGTCGGGCCGTCGCCGTTGTCGTCGTCACCGTCGTCACCGTCGCCGTCGTGCCGTTGTCTCCGCCGTCGCGCCGTTGCCGTCGTCGCCGTCTT